>JAFEMH010003858.1:0-15000 GCA_022495995.1 Adenophora triphylla var. japonica
CTGACCACTCGGTTTTGCGACCGGTGCCGTACGGGTGCGATCGTGCGCATGTCACGCTTGGCTGCTCCGTGACTTGCGGTCCCTGGGTTTCCATCGTTTCCTCAAGTAGCTATCATTTCCAAGGGTAAATGTGTCAAAATTTTGAATTTTGACGTTGCGTAGATGCTTATTTAAGCCGAGGATAATTGGGTCACTTTCCGTAAGGTATATCCCGTCTCGTCCATATAAGTGTATATGTCCGACTTCATCCGAACGTTTTCTTTTCTTTTTGTTGTTAGGTCACTCTGCCTCGCTGGCCGATTACAACCGTGGAGCAACCAAGATGGCGGGACGGATGGCTCCTGTGTCTGACTCCGTCCGGTAGGTCGTTTTCAAGGCTGTTGCTTGGCGGCCCCCGACAGCTGGCCTCACGGTGACTTCTACTTGCGGAGCCAAGAGATCGAGGAAGATGGTAGCCCCTTATGGCTGTGATGGCGGAGGTGCTTCTGCGGCTCGAGCGATTTGGATGGCTTTGATCCTCCTTTTCTCTTTATTCTGATTTACGATGATTCACAGTACATACGTTAGTAGTATGGCCCGGCATACATTTTTCTTTTTCTTTTGGTACCGTTAGGAACAAGTAGGTAGCACTGAAACAATGTTTTTCCTTAATCCCTAATCCTACGTCTAATTAGTTATTTAATTAACTTTCCTCGACTTTCCATGTTTTTGGAAATGGAAATGGAAGTGGCCGCTAGGCCATAATTTTGGAGCCCTCATCTCGGGGTGTTTTCTACTGCATGTTGGTGAACCGTACACACCTGAGTTTTTCGAGAACTTGCTTCGTCAAGCTCCGGGGCTAGATTGTTGTTTGGAGCAGAACCGTGTCCGTTTTGCCGTAGGGATATCTCGCGCGATATAAGGTGTCTCGGGCACGAGACCACGCTATACGTGCGTAAATCTCTTCCTTTTTCGAACGAGATTTTGTCAGCTTTCCCTATAAAATCACTCCCCGTAGTCCGGCCATAACCTCGATTTCTAGCCTTACAAACCTCTTAGAGATATCTTCGTTGAGGGCGAAACTCTTTGCTCTTTTTCTTCAACCCCGTGGATCCATGGCTTCTAAGTGAGATTGCCCCAACGTCCATGATTGAGTCGATGACTCTTTTTCCCTCGTCATCTCAAGTGATTGGGTGATCTTTCAAGCAAGCATCAAGTGGATTTTGTGAGGTCAAGCCGGCAACTTAGGTCTCGTAATAGGTTCATAGCAGCATTTGGATCTCGGTAATTCTTTTTTCACTTTGAAGAACCTCCAACCGGATTGGAGCTCCTTTTTGCAGTGGTGTCACTGCTTCGGTTTCTGGGTTGGGGATCCCTCTATTCACCTTTTCAATTTTTCTTTTGAATGAGATGGTACCTAACCTGTGGAGGAATTTGCTATTATCTTGGATATGCCTCGACCGGCGAGATCGTCCGTTCCCAAGTACCATAGGAATCATTCTGAGGCTTTAAATGAATTGTTAGGGATCCCCTTGATACTTGCTATGGCACAGCTGGTTCACCGCAAGTGGGTTGATTGCTCTTCTTTTCCAGGACGCTTCGCCGGTGATTCGATGATGACGCTTTTCATGTCTATAAACGGAACTTTCTGGCTCTTTTTCTTTTCTGAGATGTTCTGTTTACATGTAGGGACGGCTTGGTCGACTCCCAACTTGTGGAAATTGTTCTGCAGGCTAGAAAACATTCTAGGAACATTATTCCGCTAATCTTGGGTGAGACCCTGCATGGTCTTGACGAGCCGCATAGGACCGGTGTCATGACTCAAGCGGAGTCCTCTTCGTCGACTATTCGCTTAGTGGAGCATCTCAAGTTGGTGGGTCCCCCATTGGAATATTCCCTTTCACATATCATACGCGAAAGTTATTGATCAAGGATCTTTCAATGGATGAATGGGCTGAGTTGATTGCGAAGACCAAACCGCCGACATTCTTTGGTGTCCACCTTATCGAGGTTGAACAAGTATGTTGCCAATACCGAGGGTTTTGACAGGTTGTTCTTCCTGTTTGCGAGATTCCTCCTTTTATTTTCCCAAGCTGGTGCTCCGTCGCCTTGTCGCCAGCAGGACACTTATTTTTTCGAAGGAGCTTCTCGTGAAGTGTCTTATATTGGTGTAGAGTTTGCGCAGCGCTAGCTCAAGCATGGGGTGAAGGAACTAGTCGGGATCGCCGGTCGAACCTTCTGACTTTTAATGCAAGTATCTTCTTATCCGATAAGTACTTGGATTGGTTCCTTCATACCGGTCACCCTAGCGCAGAGAAGATTGATGATCCGCGGCTTTCACCGCTAGGAGATTCTTTTGTAGCTAGCAGTATTTTGCGAAGGAGCGAGGCCTCGCCCGATCCCGCTAATGTGCGAACCGATCCAACTCAGGATTTTCTCGATGGGGATTGGTACGAGAGGCGAAGCAAGGGGATGCTCGGAAAGACGCAAGCTTTAGATAGGCCCCATGTCTTCAAGAGGCTCTCGGGATCTCGTTTTTGATCGCCTTGACTCGTTTTTGATCGCCTCGAGGGATGCTCGCTCGCGGCTCAAAGCGCAAGGAGGATCACGACGACGGTGGAGATCATGTCCGCCGCCTACCAAGTCAATGAAAGGCTAGATCTTTTAGGAGTACCAAGAGATTGCTTTGATAGATCAATTGTTTTGCTTTTATTAGTATTTTTTTTTTTTCGAGATTGTTAGCTTAGCAAATTAGTCGTTGTGGTTAGGATTTCCCCTTTGTCATTACTGAAAATGCATTTGATTTATAAAAGGACAAAAGTAGATTTATTTATTTGATTAGACCGAACCCGAAGGCTGTCTACGTTCCTCTTTTACAGCAATTAAATAAGAGGCTCAGGTATAACGTAGTTCATTTTTGAGAAAAGGACAAAATACGGCTCCGTGCCGAGGGGTAATCTCGCGCGAGATAAGCCTCCCTTCTCTTCTTTTATTTTTTTTTATGCACACCCTTTCTTTTGCCTAGACCGCCCTTTCGGGTTTTTAATCTAGCGGGTTTCTTTTCTTGTGCTAGCTCTAATTTTTGCCTAGGCCATCCTTTCCGGGATTTTCAACCTAGCGAGCGATTTCTTTTTTAGGAGGCCAAGTCACGCGAAGTACTTCTTGAGCTTGTCCATGTTGACCGGCTTTGGTAGTTGATCTCCGTCTAAGTCCACCAGCTGAAGGGCTCCCAGAGAATATCTTCTTCACAATGTAGGGTCCTATCCATCTTGGTCCCCACTTGCCTAGCGGGTTGAAAGGTCCAGGATCGGTGCTCACTGAGAACCAGTGTCACCTACTCGATGTTCCTCGTTCTTGACCTTTTGTTGAAAGCTCTTGCCATTCTTCTTGGTAAGCTTGAGTATGTCTCGGCCGTTTCAACCTTCTTTCGTCCAACAGTGGCCAACTCTTCGTATCCGCTTCCTAGCTGGGTCGACCTCGTTCACTTGGTTTTCTAGGAGAACCCGTAGTGATGGTATTTCCAATTCTATCGCAGTAAAGACACCTCCATTCCGAATGTGAGGGCGTAGGAGTCTCTCCGTAGCCGTTCGGACCGAAGTGCGGTATCCCCATAGTGCGAATGGTAGCTTGTCGGGCCAATCTTTTCCAAAGGATCGCCATTTTTCTCGATGATAGTCTCGATCGTTTTGTTCGCGGCTTCAACCGCTCCATTCGTTTCGAGGCCTGTAAGGAGACGACTTGTGTCTTGTGATTTTGTATTCGGTTAGTAGGCGATCGGTTTCCTTCTCGAAGTGGGACCCATTATCGGATATCATCTCTTGCGGAACCCCATACCGGCAGATGATGTTGTGCTTGATGAATTCTGCAACATTTCTGGCATTCGTAACTTTGTAGGAGGCGGCCTCAACCCACTTAGTGAAGTAGTCGATGGCTACTAGGACGAAGCAAAGGTCCGTCGGCTCCTACGGGTGTGACCTTTCCAATCACGTCTATCCCCCATGTAGAGAACCGCCAAGGAGAAGTCATAGGGTACAAGCAAGGAAGGCGGTGCATGCCGAAGATTGGCGTGTATCCGACACTTCAGGCACTTCTTGACCATTTTGGGTACAATGCTTGCCTTCCATGGTCAGCCAAAAGTACCCTCTTGTCTCGACGATCTTTTTTGGCGAGCATATTTCCGCTCATGTGGGTTCCACATATGCCCCGACGAACATGGTCCATTATTTCGGGCCTCTTCCTGGCACAAAGGAGGTTTCCTTGGGAATGCTTCTTGAATAGGCGCCACGGTGATGACGTAATTAGCGTACCCAACCTCTTAAGGGCGATCCGAGTCTTCGGGTCCTGCTCTCGTGGGATGGTTCCATCTAGGATGAAATGCCAAATGTCATGGTACCATGGTTTCTCTTCGGAGTTCCCAACAAAGGGCACATTCGGATAACCATTTGTCTTTGCAGCCATGGAGATCTATAACGGCGCAAGATGCGTGAGTTGCACGTCGTGTTATTTTGAAGGGTTTGACCGTTTCCTTGTAGGGATTTCACCAAAGAAGCAAGTGTGGCCAATGCGTCCGCAAACCGATTTTTGTCTCGGGGAGGTAGTGGAATGAGACATCTTGGAATTGTTGCGCCAACTCTTGGAGATGGGCACCGTATCTTCAAGGGCCGGATCTTGGACCCTCCACTTCTTCAATGTCTCGATTGATGATCAATCGGGAATCCCCGAATACCTCGAAGTTCGGCCACGTTGCGTTCTAGAGCTGCCTCAAGTCCCGCTATGCAAGCCTCGTGATTCTCGTGGTGTTGCTGTGGCGTCAAAGTCAAGACGTATTGCCAAAAGTGGGAGTGTAGATGTCGTTAGGGTCTACTAATAACATTCCAATGCCGAACCCTCTCATGTTGGCAATGCGCCATCGAAAAATAATTGCCACTTATTTTCTTCTTCTATACTCATGATGTCCTCATCGTGGAATCGCGGGTCTTCCCCTTCACTTCGTCGCAAGGAAATTCGGCCAACCGATCTCGCGAATACACTCCCCGACGGATTTCGAGTGACGTAAGTGATATCATATCCCGCGAGCATGAAGTACCATTTGGCCAGCCTCGAAGACAAATTTGATTTGTCTAGGATATATTTCAGGGATCCATTTTTGCAATGAGACGGACCGGAAGGCTTCCATATAGTGCTTCACCTTTGTGATACCCAAACAAGAGCAAGACAGATTTTGTCGAGTGGAGAGTAGTTGATTTCGCCGCCTTGGAATCTCGCGCCGACGAAATAGATGGCATTCTCTCGTGTGGGAGGCCGGTTGTTCTTGAGCGAGCATAGCCCCTAATGCGTTGTCTCGTAACCGTGAGGTATAACTTCAAGGGCTTCTCCTCGTGCGGTGGAACCAGGATAGCGGGGAAGTCAAGTAGCGCTTAACTTCCTCGAATGCTTCTTGACATTCTTTCGGTCCACTCTGAGGTGCGTTTTTCTTAAGTAACTTGAAGATAGGATCGCACATCGTAGCCGGCTGATTGATGAATCGATCGATATATTCAAGCCTCGCCCATGAATCCCTTTACTTCTTTCTCGTGTTCGGGTGGAGGCATGTCTCGTAATGGCTTTTATCTTGGCGGGATCTCGCTTCTATGCCACGCTCGTGACCATGTACCCTAAGACTTTCCCTTTGACCACTCCGAATGAGCATTTGGCGGGGCTGAGCCTCATCTTGTGCCGTCTCGCCGATTGAAGAATTTTCGAGATCTCTCAAGTGTTGACCATCCGTCCCTTTTGAGTGAATAATCATGTCGTCCACATATACCTCTATTTCCTTGTGGATCATGTCATGGAATAGTGTCGTGATCGCTCTTTGGTAAGTAGCCCTGGCCTGTTTCTGAGACCAAACGGCATGACCGTGTAGCGTAACGTTCCCCAAGGTGTGGTGAATGCCGTTTTGTGCCGATCTTCCTCTCGCCATGAGGATTTGGTTATACCCCGCGAAACCGTCGACGAATGAGCGGACTTCGTATGCAGCAGTGGCATCGACCAACATGTCTATGTTCGGTAGCGGGAAGTCATCTTTAGGGGATGCCTTGTTCAAGTCTCCGAAATCAACACGTACTCGTATTTTCCCGTTCGACTTGGCTACTTGCACCGTGTTTGCTAACCATTCCTGATATTCAATCACTTTGATGAACCCTACATTCAAGAGCTTCATGATTTCCTCTTTCACTTGCATTGACCATTCCGGCTTGATTCTCGTAGTTTCGGCTGACCGGGTTTCAAGGCGTCGGGTAGCAGCCGGTATCTTGTGCTCTACAACCGATCGATTCAACCTGTGCATATCTTTGTAGGACCAAGCGAAGACGTCGACATATTCTCCGAGGAGCCGTGTCAAGGTTTCTCTCGTCTTCCCCTCAAGAAGCCGCCGATCTTTGTTTCTCTGGGGTCTTCCGTTGTCCCAAGATTAACCGTTTGCATTTCCTCGTCGTCAACGGGCCATTCTTTCCACAACGACCTACTTGCTTAGCTAATTCTTTTAAGATTTGTTCGTTTTCTTGATCTATCTCATCGTATGATTCATTATTAACGTGTTCGTTATATTGATTATTATTAGTTAATTCATCATTCACGATGTTAGCAATCTCGTGGTACTCGGAAAGATCAAAGTTTTCATTAAGGAAGTAAGGGAATACATGTTCGCCCACCGCCTCGATTTCCTCTTGAGCGAGTTCATCGGAGGTGGAGCCTCGCTCTAATGTAAAAGCTACGGGCCTATCTTCCCGCGGGATGGGGAGTGCAACCAAGCTCTTTGATCATGAAGTCTTCATCAACAATCGGGTCCTCCGTGACGTGCCGCTTAGAATTGGCTCATCACATTTTGTATCGCCTTGTGTAGCCGTAGTTGGAGCGTCCCCTTCGATATTGCATGGATCCGTTGTCTTCTAACCGGCACAGTGTCTTGAACCTGCCGCAAAGATGTCTTCTCCCAACACAAAGTCCCATTCACTTGTCATTTCTGTTTCGTGACCCACAAATCATTAGGATTAGCGGGACGGATTCTCGTTTCACTGAGAAGCATCGCAGCCGCCGAAGATTTCAAAGCCCGGTTGGCGCTTTCCTTTATCGTCACCCATGGTTCTCAAAAGATAAAGTAGGGAATACTTTCCCCTTCTCGAACAAAGTAGCCATTGAGTGTCTTTCGATATGGCTTCGAGGTTGCCATTCTTGGGCTTTAGGTCGTCGCAGCCTTTGTAGGTGGTTCCTTCCCACTTGATTTGAGTGAAGCCCCACTCTTCTTCGTCATCTTCATCGTGGATGGAGATGATGTATCCTAGGCCATGCTTTGTGTGAAGCGGGGACCGTGGCGGTTCCGTTATCCCTTGTAAGTGCTTTCCAAGCCCCAATCCAGAAAGTACCTCGCTAGCATCATTCTCCGCACAGAAGGCTTCCGAAAACCAAAGTGCCTTGGAGTAGTCATTTTCGTTGCAAGTTTCTATGACATTCACAAAGGCTTTCTTTTCTCAATCTCAAAGCCACCGAACAGAAATCGAAGTGCTATGTTGTACTTCGAGGATAGGACTAGCAAGAACCATTTCTCCGTGTATGGTGACTATCGTATTGTTGTGTCTCGAACTTGATGCATTGGTGCAGTGAGGAGGGCACACCCCCTATGTCGTGTAGCCAAGGGCGACCAAGCAAAGAAGTTGAAGGATGCCGGGATGTCGATGACTTGGAATTCGATGCTCATAGTGACTTGCCCCATTTCTACAGTATCACGACCGATCCTGCAGCGTTCTAGCAAGACAATCGTACCCCCTTACAGATGCCCGGATGGCTTCGAGGTCTTTGTGGGTGAGGCCTAAGGATGATAAGGCTTTCTTTGGGAGGACATTGATTGCGTAACCATTGTCGACCAAAATGCGTGGCATTCGGTACCCATTCACCTTAGCAAGCTATGTAGAGGGCCTCATGATGATTGTTCCCATAGGACGGGAGGTCCAAGTCAGTGAAAGTGATGACGTTACCAAATTGCACTTGGCCAATCATTTGAGTGAGCTCTTCGGGTGTTGCTTCCGAGGAAATGGTCATTTGAGCCAATGCCTTTTTCAACATTTCACGGTGCTTGTGAGATGCTCCTATGAGATCCCAAACTGAGATGTTTGCTTGTGTCTTCTTTAACTGAGTTAAGAGAGGATCCTCCGGTTCGCTTGGCGATGAGGCTTTGGCTTGTTTTGGAGGATTTTCATCCCTTGGGTCTTTGTTGGTGATCACACGACCGGATCGTGTGAGTAGGTTGACTGTTTTAGACCCTTTTCCCTTTTGTTCTAAGATTTCCTCCCAAGACATCATATAACAAAAAGTAGATTTATTAAATTCAAGAGGGCTCTCGTCCACAATTGTGGCTAGACGAAGAGGGTCCTCGAAGCTACTTTCTATCTCTATCAGATTGACCTCATTGTTTGGCAAAGGATTAGTAACAACATTAGGTAATCCTATCTCTTTATCGTCAAACAAATCTTGGATGCCATCTTTCAAGTGGAAGCAAGAGTTGGTGTCGTGACCGGTGAAGTTGTGGTACTTGCAGTAAGAGGTGATGAGCATGGTTGGCGTGAAGATCTTTCTTTGGAGGCCCACCTTCTCTTGGTTTGATTTTCCCATTCTTGACAAGCACTTCGAAGAGTTCTTCTTGGGTGATTCCTTCAAGCTTGTCATAATGTCTATCCTTCTTCTTCTTTTGTGGTGGAGGTACTGCAGAGTATTTACCATTTCCGGGATGATTGAAGACAATGGCATTGACAGATGCATCCTTGGGATTGGAAGAGGAAGAAGAGCTCTTGTTGTAACGGAATCCACTTTCTTTCTTGACTTCCCTTTTCTGTTTGATGAGGTCATCTAACCGTATGCCCGACTTGTGAAGTTCGGCGAAGCTAGGAAAATAGTTGCCGGCTAGCTTGTCTTGATATTCCTCTCTAAGGCATTGTATGAGGATGTGAATTTGCCTGCCTAGGCCGGGCCTATCAACAATTTCGTTAGTTTGGTTCTCCACCTTTTGACAAAATCTCGTGAAGGATTCGTTCGGAAGCCGCTTGGTTTGCTCAAGATCCCTTCTAGTGGTGCGATAAGTGGAGTTGTCCTCGTATTGCTTTTGGAAAGTACAACTAGCGAGTGGCCGCCGAGTCTTGTAGAGAGTGGAAGGGTCATATACCAATCTCTAGCGGCACCATCGAGAGTTTGTGGAAAGCATTGGGCCAACAGTTGTCATCGACACCCATAGGTAGCATGGCCCAAGAGTAAGTCTCCAAATGTGATTTGGGGACAGTGTGGTGCCATTGAATTTTGCAATGTCGGGTGTCTTGTACTTTCTAGGAAGCTTTGACATGGACTGACGAAGGGTATCGTAATCAATAGAGAGCGAGGCTCCCTTACTCACATCGAGGGATGCAAGTTTCTTTTCTAGCATGGCCATGGTAAGGGGTTCATTCTTGCTTTCCCCTTGCTTTCTTTCTTTGATGTGTAGCTTTCATTGTCGATGAGGGAAGATGACGAGCTAGACTCGTACCTCTTTTCTTCCCTTTGCTTTTGCGGCGACCCTTGGCCCTTTTGGTGTATGACTCCTCTTCTCCGAAGGAAGAATCATTTTTCTTCTTCTTTTCTTTGTTGGCTAGTGCAGCCCTAAGCTCTTGAATTTCTTCCACGAGAGTGTGGATTTGGGAAGCTTGCACTTCTAGGCGATCATTGGCTTCTTCCGTAAGTTTGTGGTTGTTTTCGGACGTAGTTTCGTTACCCTAATGTTGTCGACGTCGGACATTGTGTTGGGAGTCTTGGAGTTGAGTAGCTTCGGAAAACCGACGTAAGAGATGCAGATATCGTGATCTAGCCCCAACGAGCCTGGAAGTGTGCTCAAATGGCTCAGCTCAAATTCAGCAAATGTAAGCATTATCCCGCGCGAGATATGTTGTCCCGCGCGAGATAACCACACGGAAAGTCGATTTTTATTTAGACCTAATTTTTGGTCGGAACGGAAAGTCCGTTTTGAGGGGTTTCTAAGGCCTTTATCAGAACCTAACGACTAAGCAATCAATCCGATTTTTGTAAAACAAAGCCATGTAAGATCGTTTTTCGAAGGATTATACATATATGTATTTTTTTCAAAGGGACATCTGAAAGGGTCATTCCGAAGGGACTTTTTCCGAAGGGACTTTTCCGAAGGGACTTTTCTGAATCCTTCTTTATTGTCAATTTTGCATGGCTTTGTTTTGGTCAAAAACAAGAAAAGATCACCGAGTCAAAACCGACCGGTCACGGAGTGATCCTAAAAAGGTCAATCTACATGAGAATGTGGCGATGCAGTGGCCGGAAGGCTAGGCTCCCGCGATATGACAATCTAAGTGGATTGAATACGCGGAGTGGGATTGTCCAACTTTGGAGAGACCGGCGACTAGGTGGTTACCGTCATCCGTCCTTAGTGTGGGTCCCGGGTTTATAGAGGGTATGCGGCAATGACGGCTTATAATATGAGTGCGCGTGTGTGATAGTCAATCTAGGTGATAGAGTAAAATAGAGAGTTTTTTTTTGAAAAAATCAAAAGGAAAACAGATAGTGGCCGCACCAAGTGGTTGCCTACGTTTCTCCCAAATTAGGAAGACTCAGGCCATCGTAGTTCCACATAAAGAGAGAGAAAGAGAGATAAATAATTCAATTTACAACTCCCGAATCCCCAATGGACCGGACTTTAATTAAATAAAACCCAATCGCACGCAGTTTATAACTAATAATCACTTATTTAAAGGAAATGAAGGTTCGAGTTCTACACCTTAAGGGAGGCCTTAAGATGCGGGAACTCGCAGATAATGAATCTCCGGGATCCCCTTGCATGTTCGGCTCTCGTCTTGGACTATGAGACAAACGGGAGAAACCGTAAAACAACCAGATTGCCGAAGCAATATCTCGCGCGAGATATGATACCTCGCCGCGAGACATGCCTCATCTGAGAGCAAAAAATTCGAATTTACAAATTTTTTTTTTGAAAACCTCTCTTTTAATTTTGACGCAAGTTTAAGCCTCTTATTTTTAAATCCCCAGCGGAGTCGCCACTGTAGCGTTGTGAGGAAAAAGAATTTTCTATCCTTTTTCGTTTTTGAGTCGCCACCTATATTATTCGATTGGAGAAAATAGGAAAACCATTTTGAAAGAGATTTGGGTTCGGGGCTTAGGTTATGAAATGGGTAGGTCAAGGAGCATCCATTTCACCCAATCCGGAGATCGGTCTTGCTAAAGAAAAGAGAGGTTTTCAAAAGAAGAGAAAAACGATTTTAAATATTATAAATAAAGGTCCATTTAACGGGGTTAAACGGAATGTAGGATCGATTGCTTTGAGACCGTCTCCATGATTTGGAGAGGCTCTAGGACGATCCTAGATTCTATGGACTTATACCACTCTAACAACCAATTAGAAAGGGATTTAGGGGTTACCTTGCGTGAGGTGATTTGGGTAGAGTTTCGACTCAAGTTTAGAATCGACTCTTGACACGGACAGAGCTTCGCCTCGATCCTTGACTTAGAGCTTGATGTTTGTTTATCAACAAGGTTGACAAACAAACTATGAGGTGAATTTTTAGGGTGATTTTGTAGGATTCTTTTAGGGAAAGAAACCAACAAAATGTGTGTGTTGTGAAATTCTGGACCTCTTGAACCTTGGAAGTCACCAAGTATTTATAGGGGTTGGGAAAGTGTTGAAGATGAGATCAAACACTTCAAGATGGTTCCAGACTCCAAATTCTATTGGTTGGCCGGAGAGATAAAGTTTTATCCCGAAAAGAGGTTGAAATCGACGAGGGAACTGTCGTCTGCAATCTGCATAGGGGGGATATCTCGCGCGAGACACGCCATCTCGCGGCGAGATATTGCTCCTGTGGACAGTTTTGTCCTTTCCTCGTCATCTCGTATGCAGTTTAGTCCCAAACTAACGGTGGTTAGTCAAAACTTAACGAAACATGACAAAATGGTGGATTTCTACTTCTTGACTCAAAGCGAGACTTAGAGTGGTATAAGTATGATCCGATGTGTTCAGAATGGGGTGTCTACAGTCCTCCCGTTCTATTTAACTTATTTCAAAAAAGTCAATCATTTTTATTATGTCTAGGACGAGGTCTTTATACTTTGTAAGTATGGGGTGCTGTGTGTTGTACTCCCCTTTTATCTGCTTGACTACGAGCTGGGAGTCACAGAAGGCGGCGATTTTTGTTTCTCCATAAAAGGATGCCAACTCTATGCAAAATATTAAAGCCTGATACTCAGCTTGATTGTAAGAAGCAAGAATTTTAAAACTGATTATGTCCTGGATGGTGTGCTCCCCATTGGGACTTGCTAGTACAACTCCCTCTCCACTTCTTTCCTTAATGGCTGACCCATCTGTGTATATGACCTAGCAGTTAGATGGAAGCTCGATGGTCGGTTCTTTCTCCGTAGGTTTTTTGCCCTTACGGGAGGTGTGGTCGTGCTCACTTGTGAAGGTGGTTTCGACCATAAAATTGACCAGAGGCTGTGTTAGGAGTTTCTTCCTAGGCTGGTATTTGATGTCAAACTCAATGAGTTTGACAGATCAGTTAAGGAGACGTCCTGAGCAGTCCAACTTATGCAAGATTTTCTTCAGGGGTGCGTTCGTATACACCGTTATGGGGTGCGCAGAAAAGTATGCCCGTAGCTTTTTTACCGTTATGACTAGGGCGTAGGCTATATTTTCTGCGTTAAAGTATCTGCTCTCCACATCTGATAATGCCTTGCTGATATAATAGATAGGCTTTTGAATGGTTCCTTCATTAAGGACTAGTACCGCAGTTATAGCGTGGTCTGTGGCTGTTAGGAATACATATATCATTTCACCTATGACATGGCTGCTCAACAAAGGAGGGGATCCCAAGTACTCCTACAACTATCTGAATGATTTTGAGCATTCAAATGTCTAGGAGAAGGTCTTAGTCCCTTTTAGAACTTTGAATAAAGGCAGTGATTTCTCCGCATACTTTGCAATAAACCTACCAAGGGCTGCTATTCTTTCGTTCAACCTTTGAACCTTCTTGATGTTGGTAGGTTCTTTCATGTCTATCAAGGCTTTGATTTTTTCTGGGTTTGCCTCGATTCCCCTGTGTGATACCATAAAACCTGGGAACTTTTCGGCCGTCACCCCAAACACACATTTACTTGGATTCAACTTCATGTTGTTTGCTCGTAGATTGCCAAAGGTTTCCTCCAGGTTCGGGGTGTGACTGTCATTCCTAGTCTTATTGAACATGTAGTCCATGTAGGCTTTCATGTTGCGGCCTATCTGCTCCCCAAATACCTTGTTGACCATGCACTGGTAGGTTGCGCCCACATTTTTGAGCCCGAAGGGCATCATGGTATAACAATAAATTCCTCCAGCTGTCTGGAAGGCTATTTTCTCAATATCTTCCTCGGCCATTTTTATCTGGTGGTAACCAGAGTAGGCATCTAGGAAGCTGAGAGTTCTGTGTCCAGCAATGGAGTCTACCAACTTGTCAATTCCGGTGAGAGGGTAACTGTCATTTGGGCAGGCTTTGTTGAGATCTGTGAAATCTACTCACATTTGCCCCTTCACGTTCTGTTTTTTTTTTTACCATCACAACGTTGGCCAACCAAAAAGGATAAGTTGCTTCCCTGATAATTAATACACTTAGAAGTTTCTGCACTTCATCCTTAATTGCATCTTCTTTATCGTTTGCAAAAAAATCTCCTTGTCTGCTTGATGGGTTTAGCAGACGGGTCGACTTCTAGCTTGTGGATAGCCACCTCTTCCTTTATTCCTCTCATATCCTCGACTTTCAAAGCAAAGACATCTAAATTGATTTTTTCAGAAGGTTGATGCTTTCCTCCATTTCTTTCGGGGAAAGCTGGCCCGCGATTTTTATTTTCTGTTCTGGGTAGTCGAGATTGAGTATGATTTCTTCCAATTCATCTATGGTCTCCATTTCTGGACCGTCCCGAAATTGCAAAGTTTCAATGATTATCTCTCTAACCCTTCTACCTTCATCACCATTTATGTCTAGGTATTCCTTCTAAACTAGTTCATCTACGTCCTGTATCTCTCCTTGTCTCAAGTCAGGGTTGGCCCTCGAGTTCTGGCCGCTGATGAGATGAGGGGCTATATCGGGGACGGACAGAACTGTGGCATTGCTTTCATCTTCCTGGATATCCAGTATCATGTTTTCCCCATCCTCTGCTTCAAAAATTAGATTACGCCTATAACTGGTGTTGGTGGTCTTTACAAACTTAGAGATTTTTAGATTTTCCTCTGGTGTGTCTACTTCTACCTTCCTGAAAGTTTTTCTGCTCCTCATCACATGTTCCAAGAAATCCTTGGGGGTTGCTCTTACGCATCCTATTCCATCACGAGTGAGAAATTTAACTCGCTTGTGAGGGAGGGAGGCGACTAACCCAAATTTTCCTTGACTTGGAATGCCTAGAATGGCATGTTAGTTACTTGTTAGGTCCATGACCACGAATGTTACTGTGGCCTCTGTTCGAAAGGGATGTTTCCCAACTTCTAGTAATAAGTTAATCGTCCCCATGGCCCTGACTTTATGGATGGTGAAGCCTTCTAGTCTTACAGAGTATGGCTCCGAGTCTATAAGGAGTCTTTTGGATTCACTATTGTCTATTCTTCCTTTGATTACCAATGGCTGTTCGCGAGTCGCGCGACTTCCAGCTAGCTCATTGGGGGAGAAGCTGATGACTTCCTCCTCCTTATGGATCCAGGCGGGGATGTGATAGACCTTACTTAGCTCATGTATACGGTATTTCAATTTCTCGGTGGAAACAGTCTCCTCCCTTATGACATGGAGTTTAGCCCTAGGAGGCCTGTCTTCACTTTCATCATCTTTGTCATCGTCATTCTCTCTTCTTCGCTTGTTATCTTTTCGCATAACATAGCGATCGAGTTTTCCCTCGTCTACCCATCTCCAGATCATTCTCGTAAGAGAGATGCAATTTTCTGTGTTGTGTCTGTGGTCCATGTGAAAG
>JAFEMH010003858.1:20000-241471 GCA_022495995.1 Adenophora triphylla var. japonica
GCTACTCGGCATATGACATTGTCGATATGCATTAATGCCGATTAAGAGGTGAGCAAGGGTAGGGAAACTCATTCCCCTTGTCTTGATGTTTACCGAGGAGACGCTAATCGGCCTTCGTTGATGCCTTCATCGGCATATGAGAATGCCTTGGTCGGCGTATACTTTTATTGTTGCCTTGGTCATATAATTCGCTATGCTATATATAGATCGACATAATGGAGTATAGGTAGGGAAGCCCATTCTCTATCCCGTATCTTGGACCTGTATGGATTTTACTTATGGCTCAATCCATTGGGTGTTGCCCTGTTTATGATCAATGATCGTACTCGATTTATAACGCTAAGTAGTATTTTATAAAATTGTGTTTGGGGATGATTTTTTTTTTCATTTCTTTTTTGAATTACTATTAATATTTCCACAAAATCTAGGGAGAAACGCGTTTCTCCATAAGTTATGGAGAAACGGGTCCCGACATGTCGCGCGACAATGAGCTAGATAGCCAGAAACCTATGAAAGTGATATCCAGAAACCTTCAAATGAATATCCAGAAACCTTCAAAATGTTTCTGGATATACATTTGAAGGTTTCGGATATCCGTAAACCTTCAATAGCAATTTCGATATGCCCTAACACATTTACGGATATGCACCTAACAGCTTTTACGGATATGCACCTAACGCTTTACGGATATACATTTCACATCCTTCTGGCTATCAAATACAAAGCTTCTGGATATCAACTGCAAAGCTTCTGGCTATCAAATGCAAAGCTTCTGGATATCCAGAAGCTTTTGGTCTTGGCCTTGGGTTTTTTTTTTCTGGTTATCAAATGTAAAGTTTCTGGCTATGAAAAACACGTTTCTCCATAGTTATGGAGAAACGCGTTTCTCAGCAGACGCACTCTAATATTTCTATTTCATATTTCAAATGTTTTTTTATAATTCTTATTTAATTTTCTGTGTGTTTTCCGTATTTGATTTCTTAAATTGTGAATGTCATGGTTAATTCAGCACAATGTATCATTGAATTTGATTGGATTTCACGACAAAGGTGTAGGTCGGTGTGTCATTGGGTCCTTGTATTGTAATCACAACTGTATGCCTGACTTTTAACAATCACATTAATTGTATAGTCTCTCTCCCTCTTCGCCTTTTTTTTTTTTTTTTTCACTACTCACACAGACACACATATACACATGCACGTACAGAAGTGCCTAGGAGATAAATCCTAGGGAGAGAAAGTCTTCCCTCTAACTTCTGGGGGAATCGAACACATGACCTCCAGGTTGAAAGCCATGAGCTCTAGCCAGCAGGCCAAATCCCCATCCTTCTTCGCCTTTTTGATTACATAAACATGAGGTAATTCAAGCTATGGTTTATGGTGATTTGTGCAATTGCACAATGTTTTTTCATGTGTATTTAACATTGCCAGTTCATGCATAAGTAAGTGATTTGTGCAATTGCACAATGTTTTTTCATGTGTATTTAACATTGCCAGTTCATGCATAAGTAAGTGTTAGTGAAAGCCAGTTCATGCATAAATAAGTGTTAGTGGAAGTATAAATAAATGTTAGTACATGTAAAAATAAATATAAATGAGTGTTATTTTATATGTTATTGTTAAAATGTGGAGAGGAGTAGGATTATAATTTCTATATTATTTCACTCTCCTCTCCACATTTTAACATGGTATCAGAGCCTAGATCCAAAATCTAGATTTCTCTTTTTTTTTTTTTTCTTTTTTTTTTTTTTTTTTTTTTTTATAGTGAACGACACTCAATTATCGTTTTTATAGTGGACGACACTCGATTATCGTTTTTATAGTGAACGACACTCAATCAATGTTTTTATAGTGAACGACACTCAATCAATGTTTTTATAGTGAACGACACTCAATTTTTTTTTTTCAAGGGATAGTGAAGTTGGTATAATCAAAGGGATAAAGCAACAATCGGAACCCTAGGTTTTAGGAATTCGTTGCGGAAGCGAATTGGGTAATCATGGAGGAGACATTAAAGATAAAAAAAATTAAGAAAGAAAAAAAAAATTCGAAGGGGAAAAATTTGAGCCGAGGGGGGTTTAATTACAAAAGAAAAAAATTGGGTCGTAAGGTTTATTGGTGGATGGTCAAACCGGGAGATTGCTTCGTTTTACCATTCTCGGTCATGGTTCACGGCAAAGGCACTCATATTGGTGATGGAAGGCTAGAGCGTAAAAATTTGGAACAACACAATCCTGTGCCTAGTGATGAGGATTAGAAGAAGGCTAGGCATGCTAGGTTTGCACCAGCTTTCTAGTACTATTATTGATTCAAATGAAGAAACGTAAAAGAAAGCAAGGGCACTCAGGTTCTCAGAATCGCAAGTTAATGGCAAAGGAACTATGACGGTGATGTGGTTTGGGGCGGCTTAGGGTTTTGCCGCTAGGGTTTTGGCGGAGAAGTCCTTCTATGGATCTTAGCTCTGATACCATGTTAGTATGTGGAGAGTGAAATAATATAGAAATCATAATCTTACTCCTCTCCACATTCTAACAGTTATTAAGTGTTGATGCATGTGTTATTAAATATCAGTGTGTAAATGTTTAAAAATGCTAGTGATAGTGTTAATGATTACCCTCATTTGTGTTTTTGAATGCTAGTTTTTGTGTGAGTACCAGTTTTAGTGTTCAATACTACCAGTTTTAATATAAAAAAGTGTTAATAGTAATTGTAAAGGAGTGCCACTTCATGTAATAATGAGTTCCAATTAATGCATAAGATATTAAGTGTCAGTGCATGATTTAAAGAGTGTCAATGTATGTGATAAAGAGTGACAATGTATAAACTATTGAGTGCCAATACTAATGCTGGCACTTAAAATACTAACAATTTGTGACATTCTTCTACAATAGCACTGACATCTTTTATTATACTAAAACCGACACTATTTTATACTATCAATAACACTCTCAACACATAAACTAACACTCTATTATACAAATACTATTACTCTTTTATACTAATACTCACTCATTCTAAAAATAACACACTTTTATACTTGCACATTTGCACCGGTGCAAAAGATGAGGGCGAATTTGGTGTTCTCGGAAGGAAAGAGAGGGGAACAAAATTGATTTGGGGGCTGAAAGGTGCATATTGTACCTTTTTGTTTTCCCTCTCTGTTCTTTTATGTTTCATGATGAAGACCAAGGAATCCCTTAATTCAAAAGTGTCAATGATTTAGTTAAACATAGTCAATGATTTGATTTAAAAGTGCCAGTATTTGAGTTAAACAATGTCAATATTTAGATTAAATAATGTCAGTTAGGGTTAAAGAGTGCATATGTTGTTTAAGGTTAAAGAGTGCAAATGGTAATGTAAAATAGTGTTAGTGGATATGTGTTTGATTGCCGGTATTGATGTAAATGGATGTTAGTGTTGATGTAAAAAAGTGTTAGTGTTAGTGTTAGTAATAAATAGTGCCTGCAATAGTGTTTAAAAGTACTCTCTCTCCGTTTTTAAATGTTTGTCCCATTTGACTTTTCAAATATTTTAATTTAGTGATTTTGAAGCTTTAATTTTGATTATTTTTACGAACGCTTTGAAAATTATTGATAATATACACCGCCGTTATGTAATACTCCGTCCCTAAATGTTACAAGTTTTGAAAATTTAGTGATTTTGAAGCTTTAATTTTGAAAATGAGACTAACTTTTTTAAACAAAAAAAAAGGGAAAATGGGACAAACATTTAGGGACGGAGAAAGTATCTGCGTTTGTATATAACAATGACAGAGCATACGTGTTTGACTGTCAGTATAAGTGTAAAATAGTTGCAGTGTTACTGTATAATAACGTCAGTATTGGTGTTAAATAGTGTTAGCGCACTATTTTACACTATTACTAGCACTCATAAAGAAATGCACCGGCACTCATAAAGAAATGCACCGGTGCTCAATTACTCACGTACTGACACTTAATTAAATACACACTTGCACTCTTTAACCAAACCACTTGCACTTTTGCACAAACTCAATGACATTTTTTAATAAATAAACCGACACTCATTTACTATATATTAACATATGATCTGATACTTTTTAAATAAACTTGCACTGTTTAATAAACGAACTGGAGTCCATTTTGGGGGAAATTTGTTTCTCCATCAGTTATAAAAAGTCCACTTTCTAATTTTGAGTTTCGAGCGTAAAACATTGAGTTTCGAGCTTAAAACACTGAGTTTAGACGTTAAAATACCTAGAAGTTAAAACATCGAGTTTAGGCGTTAAAACACCGAGTTAAGATTAGTAACTAAAACATCGAGTTTATGTCTTAAAACGCTGAGTTTTTGCCTTGAATTTTTTAAAAACAAGACTTTTTATAAGTTTGGGGGAAACAGAGTTACCCCAAAATTTTCTGAACGAACTGACCCTTTTTAACAAAATAGCTGACACTTCGCATGTTGTCCTTATTAATGGGTCAAATTAGTAGGTAGACTCGGGAGTATCGCGGCCTCAGCTTTATTTATGATTTTGGTGTCTCACGAAGCAGTCGGCGAAGCAGTCGATTTTGTGGGCAATTTTGAAAAATCAATCTTACAGTAATTTAATTACAAGATCAAACTCAATGCTACTTGTTCTTTTCATTAGATCCAATCAAATTTGACGATAGTACTTTAATCAACTATGATATTCATGAATTAAGAAATCAAATACTCCATCCGTTCCAGCGAAAGAGCCATTTATTTCTTTTTTGGGCGTCCCATTTAAAAAGCCACTTTCCCAAAAAGGAAACCTTAAATCACTATTCTCTCCACTCATTCTCTCTCCTACTTTACTTTTACACTCACAACATTCTCTTTCTTACATCACCTCCCACTCATTCTCTCTCCTATTTAATTTTTCATACTCACAACATTTAAACTTTTTCTCTTTCCTACATCACATTTCTTATTTTGCGTGCCGGACAAATTTTGTGACTCTTTCGCCGGGACGGAGGGAGTACATATGTTGATAGTACTTTAATCAACTATGATATTCATGAATTAAGAAATCAAATGCATACTCCCTCCGTCTCACCTTAGTGTAGACTTCTTTCCTTTTTCGTCCGTCCCACCTTAGTGTAGACTGCCAAAATTAGAAAGTTTTTTATTATTTTTTATTTTCACTACCCCACCCACTCATTCTCTCTCTTCATTTTTCACCATACAATTTATTCAACCAACCTACTATTCACTCCACTCATTCTCTCTCTTCATTTTCTACCACACATTTTCATTATCTTAATAATATTTCTTAGTTATTGTGCCCACCACCTTAGTCTACACTAAGGTGGGACGGAGGGAGTATGTTGTTAGAACCAATCTAATATTCTATAAATGGAAATATCAATAAAAGTAATTACAATAATATTTAAATTAAAATCAGATTATAAAACAAATATAAACCTGAGAACGCTACAAATTCTTCAAAGTGAGGCCTGCCGCTGTCCTAAGTCAGAAATTCGTCCCCGCTTCTGCTGCAGTTTAGGACGTCTGACTTGAGGATACAACACTTTGGAACAAGTTCTTGCAGAAGAACTCGTCCCTGGCGAATATACTAAATGCTTTCAGAAAGATAGAAGGGAAAGAGAAGATGAAAACTTTTTGTAATAGGAACACAATCTGTTTTGTATTTATATAGGACTAGGTTGAAAAGACATGTCTTTTCAAATTCAAATTCAGACACAGATTTTTCAACATGTATGACAGTTAAAACTGTCATTTCAAAAATCAAATCTGACATTATCCAAAACTAATATAATAATTTAAAATAATATTAAAAAATATTTTAATATTAATTTACAAAAATTAAATTAGTTCAGCACATCATTTGACTGCCAAGATTCGAGCTTTATGTTAATAAAAACCTGTGTCATGGGGCTATGCCCATGACTTTTATCCGTCTCGAAAAGAGCTTCGATTTGATATGCTGTGCGTTCCGTGGTTCATCCGAAATCAAAAGTTATGCTCATTTTAGCGCATACACATAAATTTCACTAAAAGCTCTATTTTTTCAATAAACACCTTTAACTTTCATCTTTTATCACATAAGCCCACATAAGTTCCAACATATGTTCGATTAAAAGATGATGCAGTCGAAAATCCTTCTAAAATTCAGAACAAAGACATAGATGGATGTCGTCGTATTCTTAATAGAGAAAATTACGCCATAGTCCCTCAATAATTCTAATCTACATTCTAAGACAACCTATTTCTTAATCTACTTCCTAATCCTATAAAAAAAATTTCCTACCATATAATCCTTCACTTAATTTAAATGATATAATTATACGCACCTCCCCTCCCCACCCACCCACCCACCCTGTCACAAGCACACACACACTCTCTCTCTCTCACACACAAACATTTTCTCTCTCTACTCCCTCTCTCCCGTCGCCACCCCTCCCCTCCACAACTTTTGGTGTCGATCCCTCAACTCCGGCGACCGTCCCCCTCAACTCCGGCGAATCCCATACTCACACACACTCTCTCTCACACACACACACACTTTCTCTCTCTACTCCCTCTCTTCCGTCACTTCCCCTCCCCTCCATAACTTTCGGCGTCGATCCCTCAACTCCGGCGTCCGTCCCCCTCAACTCCGGCGAATCTGTAACAACTCCGGCTGAATCACCTCTGCCTCCTTCATACTGCCCAGATCTGGCTCGAAACATCCGGATCTATTGAAATCTTTCGCCTGAAACGTCATAGAAAGATTTGAATACCGTCTGTGTACGATCCGAAATGCGCACCAAGAAGCTGGTGTCTCGTATCAGAATTTTCAAAGTTTCATATCTGTTCTCTCCTAGGACATTCATCACAATCCCAACCTTATCAATTAAACTAGTAAGAGAAGCAGTAATCGCCTCCTCAACCCTAAAACTTACCCTTTAAAAAGCCTTCATATTTGCCTCTACATTGAAGCTCTTCTTCGATGTTATCAGGTCCTCCTCTCCCGCTCTTTCTCTCTCTGTGCTCAGCGGTCATGAGGCCTTAAATTTTTTCATTTTGTTTTAATTTTCAATAATTTGTGATGGTTTGTTAATTTCAGAAGATGAATCTTACTAAAGCTATGGGAGCTTTATGTACATTGATAAATCAAGGTTTTTTTTTTTTTTTGGCAAAGTGACTATGTTTCGGTGGTACAAAGAGTATTTTGTTTGGTCACCAGAGTTGATTACTTTGTTAGTAGTTTAGTTGATAGCTGAGAACCTACTGATAAGTTAAGTTCTCAGTTGTTCGATCGCCGGAGTTGATCGTGTTTATAGTAGTTTAGTTGACAGCTGAGAACTTACTGATAAGTTCTCAGTTGTTTGGTTGTCGGAGTTGGTGATCGCCGGAGTTAATCGTTCTCTTAGTGGAGACAACTGAGAACTTACTGATAAGTTAAGTTCTCAGTTGTTGGTCGCCGGAGTTGGTGGTCGCCAGAGGTAATCGTGTTCTTAGTATTAGTTTAGTTGACAACTGAGAACTTACTGATAAGTTAAGTTCTCAGTTGTTTGGTTGCCGGAGAGGTCGCCGGAGTTGGTGATCATCGAAGTTGATCGTGTTCTTAGTAGTTTAGTTGACAATTGAGAACTTACTGATAAGTTAAGTTCTCAGTTGTTTGGTCTCCGAAGTTGATCATGTTCTTAGTAGTTTAGTTGACAACTGAGAACTTACTAATAAGTTAAGTTCTCAGTTGTTTGGTCGCCGGAGAGGTCGCCGGAGTTGATCGTGTTCTTAGTAGTTTAGTTGACAACTGAGAACTTACTGATAAGTTAAGTTCTCAGTTATTTGGTTGCCGGAGAGGTCGCCGAAGTTGGTGGTCGCCGGAGTTAATTGTGTTCTTAGTAGTTTAGTTCACAACTGAGAACTTGCTGATAAGTTAAGTTCTCTGTTGTTTGGTCGCCGGAGTTGGTGGTCACCGGCGTATAAAAAAAAAGTCGCCGGAAAAGTCACCGAAAAAAGTCGCCAAAGTTGGTCGCCGGAGTTTGTCGCCGGAGATGATGGTTGCCGAAAGTGTTGACCGGAGAAGATAGGGAGGGGTGACCTAAGGTGAGGGTGATTAGAGAGATATTAAATTGTTAAAGAGAGTGGACTTAGTGAAATGATAGGAGGGTGAACTTATTAAAATGTTGGGAGGGTGTAGTTATTAAGCTAGGGACTAAATGGTTAAGCAAATTAGAAATTGTCCTAAAAAGTAGTATTGTTTCTTTAGAGAGATTATTTGGTAAATGCCTCTTCTTAATAAGGGCGAGCATGTTAGTGTTATTCCCTAGGCCTATGTTTTTGATAGACTTATGTGTTGACATTATTTATTATTATATGAGATGTTTATCATTTGATTATTATATATGTTTTGTATATTTGTTTATAATAATCTCCGTCCCTAATTATTAAGAGAATAATTAGTATAAATGTTAATGGATAATCATATGACGATTATATGCATAGAGATGCACATTAAATTTCAAGTGACTGGACTTGACCCGCATGAGATTTATGTCATGGTCAAATGTCATAATTAAATCTCATAAGGTTACTTCATTTAGTCCCTAGACCTGAGATTATCATGACCTTACATATGATGAAAGTCATGTTTGATTTTAATACGATATTTATAAAGGCTAATTTTGGCATGATCAGATTTATGATGGTGTGATGAATGTGTCGCCATTTCTCGCGGGAATGGAATTCGATTCCTTTCGTAGTTTCTTTGAAAAAAACCAAATAAGACCCGGGAAAAAGAACGGAGTCGCCACGCCATTTTTGTTTTAAGGGCCAAAACTTTGAAAAAAGCCCGAGATCAGAAATTTAGGTTCGGAGGTCATGTTACACGCCGGGAAGGACGTTAGTGTGCACCCGGAATGCCTCGTAAAACGAGTCTTCCAAGCTGAAAATCATTTGTGTGTGTGTGTGTGTGTTTTGGCCAAAATAATTTGAAACTCAGAAAAGTAAAAATTGGGATATCTTTTTAAGACTTTAAACTGATCCCATGATTTTTTGGAAGATTTTTGGATTGAGATTTGGTACTCAAAAGACCTTTTGAAGTTGAGAGCCACTTCTGCCAGAATGAAAAAGGCAGTGGACCTTTGATTTTGAAATGGATTCAAGGGTCTTAAAACTTCATAATCTGGATAAACTCAGAGAATGAAAGTTGTTCTAGACACCTTAAATAAGATTTTTGCGAAGGAATTTTCCATTTTGGAGAAGATTTGAGGGGTCAAAACCTTCTGGAAACTTCAGATATGAGATCTGGATTCCCAGAAGCTGATGAACTAGCCTCTGAAAGAAAATTTTAAAAGAGGAGTTTTACTCACCCAAAAAATAAAGTAAAAATATTTCTGGAAAGATCTGGATGTTGGCTACAAAAAGTGTTTTGTAGTCAACACCAAATTCCAAGTTCATCTGTGTCCAAAAAATTAGACCATGGACTGAGGTCTGAGAAAATTGCTACTGGACAGCAACTTCTCAAGAAAGAAAATATGATTTTAAGGGGGGTTTTGCATCCATGCTTGTCCCCATTTCCCTAGGTTTTGGTTAGTGATCACTTGAAATTTTAGTGGTGAATCAACTATACCAAACCATCCTTGGGGTACATTAGGACTAAGCATTTCATTTGCTTGGGAAGGGGATTTTTATCCTTTGAAAATAAGATTTGATGTATGAAAATGGTTTTTAGGGTTTTGAAAATGAGTTTTCTTTGCAAGAAAGT
The DNA here is from genome assembly GCA_022495995.1 of Adenophora triphylla var. japonica. Taxonomy (NCBI): domain Eukaryota; kingdom Viridiplantae; phylum Streptophyta; class Magnoliopsida; order Asterales; family Campanulaceae; genus Adenophora; species Adenophora triphylla. The sequence continues at coordinate 29,715 of JAFEMH010003858.1, forward strand.
AAGAGAACTTGAAAGTAATTTTGATCTTTGTAGAAGATCATCCATGGAGATGGTCTTCCATGGTGATCTTCTTAGATCTAAAGCAAGAAGATGAAAGAACTACATTTTGTAGTTTGCAAATGCATGCATGGTTGGAGTTTAGGGTAAGGAGAAGGAGGGTTTACCAATCTTCCTTGTGTTCTTGAGTTTTTGGCTTGAGTGTATGAGTATTTAAGGCTTAAGTATGAGAGTGAGTGGATGAGTGTGAGTTGGGAAAGATTGGAGAGAAAATGGTGACAATTCTTGAAGAATTCTCACTGTTTTCTCTCTATATTTCGCCAGAGGTTCGGTGCAATTGGTGTTGTGGCTCCTTATTTTTGTGACTGGAGGGCTCAATTTATAGCCCTCTGAAAGATGCAAACCTATCCGCGCGGATGGGATCCTTCAGCGTGCACTGTTCATTAAATGCAGCTCCAGCTTTGGACAAGAGGAATATTTCTTTTGAAATTTCAAATTAACAGCCAGTTTATTGTTCCCAGCCATTTCTATTTGTGGTTTTATTCCTTTTGTTTTACTTTTTGAGATTCTTTTTGAGGTTTAACCTTAAATAACAATGCCCATTTTACCCTCACTTTGTTAGAAAAGTTAGGATTGTTAGGAATTGTTAGAAATGTTATAACTTTCATTAATTTTCTAACGAAAATTCTAACAAGCTCAAATTGGAGCACTTACAGTAGCCCCTCGGCGACGGCGCTTTCGAAGGAAGCGGGGTCGTCGATAAGAGTAAGGCTCCATATTTGGCAGGATGATCGAGTGATCGGGTGGCTGAACCTAACGATAGGCTACCTACGTATCCCGAATGGGAATCAAGCCGGCCGTAGTTCGGGTCTTTGACCCTGGAGATGATGGCGTTTTAGGTGCCTCGAACCTGATGAACGAGTTCTCGGTTCTTTGGAAAGAAACTCTGCTGAGGATAAGAGATGACCATTTTCGGTCTGATGGCTATCTGCTCTGCTGGGGATTTTGTGATTTATCGTTTTTCTAGTGATAGCGTCTTAGGTGCCTCAAACCTTGGAGATGGCGTTTTAGGTGCCTCGAACCTTGGAGATGGCGTTTTAGGTGCCTCGAACCTCGATGATGATGGCTTTTTAGGTGCCTCGGACCTTGATGATGATGGCTTTTTAGGTGCCTCGGAACTTGGAGATGGCGTTTTAGGTGCCTCAAACCTTGATGATGATGGCTTTTTAGGTGCCTCAAACCTTGATGATGATGGCCTTTTAGGTGCCTCGGACCTTGGAGATGGCGTTTTAGGTGCCTCGAACCTTGATGATGATGGCTTTTTAGGCGCCTCGGACCTTAATTTGAAATGGCCTTTCGGTGGACTTCGTCTGCTGCCGAAGGAGAGGGTGACCGTTTAGGTTGAGGGGTTGGACCTAATGATAGGCTACCTACGTATCCCTAGTGGGAATCAAGCCCTTTCGTAGTTCGAGTACTACTCGAGATTTCGTTGGCTTTTGGGATTCCGTTAACTTTGCTGGGGATTTTGTTAGCCTTTGCTGGGGAAAATCAGACGTATTCGTCTGGGAAATCGGTCTTACGTTTGACTGCCGTTGGATGATTTTGATGAAAGATACGGGATCTCGTTATCTTTCTCGGGGAGATCGGTCTTACTTTTTACTACCGGTTGATGATTTTGATGAAAGATACGGGATCTCGTTATCTTTCTCAGGGAGATCGGACTTACGTTTGACTGCCGGGGATGATTTTGATGAAAGATACGGGATCTCGTTATCTTTCTCGGGGAAATCGGACTTACGTTTGACTGCCAGAGGAAAGGATGACCGTGCTGGTCGAGTGGCTGGACCTAATGATAGGCTACCTACGTATCCTTAAGAGGGAATCAAGCCGGTCGTAGTTCGAAAATAGCTGGGGATGGTCTTTGATGGTTTGATAGTATTTGAGGTTTGACTATTTTTTTGGGAAGTCGCCCTAAGATTTGATGATAATGTTCTTTTAGAAAAGTAGTTGATTAAGATATGCTTTCATACCTGTGCTGTGCTTACCTGTAGCTGAGGCTACGACTGATGTTGATGAAGAGTTGTTAGGTTGCCGTTCGTGGGACGGTTTCTGCTGACGATTTGCTGTCTTTGGAGGCATTTTGACCTGAAGGAGGAGTTTGGTTGAGTCTGCCTTTTGCTGGTGATCGTCAAACTTGTAGAGGTTTTTGAGCTTGTCTTCACATTTGTGATGTACCCGATTTTTTTTTGTGAAAATCAAAACGGAGTCGCCACGCCATTTTTGTTTTAAGGGCCAAAACTTTGAAAAATGCCCGGAATCAAGAGATTCGAGTTCGGAGGTCACGTTACGTGCCGGGAAGGACGTTAGTGTGCACCCGGAACGCCTCGTAAAAACGAGTCTTCCAAACATTCAAAATCCTTTGTTGTGTGTGTGTGTGTGTGTGTGTGTGTGTGTTTTGACCAAAATAATTTGAAACTGGGAAAAGTGAAAATTGGGATCTCTTTTTAAGACTTTAAACTGATCCCATGATTTTTTGGAGAATTTTTGGGTTGAGTCTTGGCACTCAAAAGATTTTTGGATTTGAAAAGCAATTCTGCCAGAATGAAAGGAGGCAGTTGACCCTTGACTTTGAAATGGACTTAAAGGCTTCAAAACCTCAGAATCTGGGGAAAGTCCGAGAATGAAAGTTGTTTAAAACACCCTAAATAGGGTTTCTGCAAAGAAACTTTCCATTTTGGAAGTAATTTGAGGGGTCAAAACCTTCTGGAAATCTCAGATGTGAAATCTGGATTTCCAGAAGCTGATGAACTGGCCTCTAAAAGAAAAGTTGAAAAGAGGAGTTTTACTAACCCAAAAAATAAAATAAAAATATGTTTGGAAAGATCTAGATGTTGGCTACGAAAAGTGTTTTGTAGTAAACATCCAATTCCAAGTTTTACTGGGTCCAAAAAATAGGAAAATGGACTGAGGTCTCAGAACAATGCTACTGGACAGCAAGATGCTCTTGAGGGAAAATGTGATTTTTGGGGGATTTGCATCTATGTTCACCCCATTTTCATCCCTAGACTTGATACCACTACTTTTTATTGAGTGGTTATCATATTCAAGTCATCCTTGGGGAATTTATGGGGTTTAAACATGTCCTTTGCAAAGGGAAAGGGGATATTTTGTAAAAATGAAATTAAAGGGAAAAAATCAATTTAGAGATTTAAAATATAGACCATTTGAGATGGTCATTCATGAAGATGAACTTCAAGATGACCATCTTGGGTCAAAACTCAAGTTAAACTAAACATCAAGTAGATCCAAGTAAGAAGAACAAGATGAACAAGAAGTCAAAAGTGAATTTTAGGGTTTTGAGAAGGAGGGCTTTACCAATGGTGACACCCTATCTTCCTAGGCTTGGAATTTGACTTGAGGAGTATCAAGATTTGTTGTTTTGACTTGAGGAGTATCAAGATTTGGTGTTTGGATTTGTGTTTGGGTGGATTCAAGGCTTGAATGTGTTTAGGGTTTGATGATAGAGTTGATCAAAGAGAAAACAAGTGGATAACACTTAAGTCCTCCATGTTTTCTCCCTAATCTTCCTCTTGAGTAGTGTTTCAAGCTTGAGCTTGGTGTGTTTAAGAGTGATTTGAGAATGTTTGGAGTGGATTGGGAAATATTCAAGAGAAAATGGTGGCAATCAAAGGATTCCCACTGTTTTCTCTCTATATTTCGCCAGAACTTCGTTGCTGTGTCAAAATGTGTTGTGTAAACTGAGAGAGGAGGGTTCAATTTATAGGACACTGTGAGTGACAAAGACATCCGCGCGGATGGGGTTGTAAAACGTGCCTGGTGCATTAAATGCTGCTCCAGGCTTTGAACAGGAAGAATATTTTTCAAAATATCGCCAGAATTGTTTTTCAACTTGTCAAGCTTTCGGGATTTTCTTAATTCTTTTGCTTTTTTGGATTCTTTTTTTGGTTTAACTTTAAATGGCAAACCCTAACCTACTCTTGCTTGGTTAGGAAGGTTAGAGATTGTTAGAAATGTTAGAAATGTTAAAACTTTCGTTAATTTTCTAACGAAAATTCTAACAAGTTCAAATTGGAGCACTTACAGTAGCCCCTCGGCGACGGCGCTTTCGAAGGAAGCGGGGTCGTCGATAAGAGTAAGGCTCCATATTTGGCAGGATGATCGAGTGATCGGGTGGCTGAACCTAGCGATAGGCTACCTACGTATCCCGAATGGGAATCAAGCCAGTCGTAGTTCGGGTCTTTGACCCCGGAGATGATGGCGTTTTAGGTGCCTCGAACCTGGTGAGCGAGTTCTACAGTCGTTTGCTGGAAAGAAACTCTGCTGGGGATAAGAGATGACCATTTTTGGTCTGATGGGTATCCGCTCTGCTGGGGATAGGAATGACCATTTTTGGTCTCTGCTGGGGATGATTGCGATTTATCGCTTGATAGCGTCTTAGGTGCCTCAAACCTTGGAGATGGCGTTTTAGGTGCCTCGAACCTTGAAGATGGCGTTTTAGGTGCCTCGAACCTTGAAGATGGCGTTTTAGGTGCCTCGAACCTTGAAGATAGCCTTTAGGTGCCTCGGACCTTGAAGATGGCTTTTTAGGCGCCTCGGACCTTAATTTGAAATGGCCTTTCGGTGGACTTTGTCTGCTGCCGAAGGAGAGGGTGACCGTTTTGGTCGAGGGGCTGGACCTAATGATAGGCTACCTACGTATCCCTAGTGGGAATCAAGCCCTTTCGTAGTTCGAGTCTTACTCGAGATTCCGTTGGCTTTTGGGATTCCGTTAACTTTGATGGGGATTTCGTTAGCCTTTGCTGGGAAAATCGATGTATTCGTCTCTGGGAAATCGGTCTTACGTTTCGATCACCGTGGGCAATTTTTGATGAAAGATACAGATCTCGTTATCTTTCTCGGGGCACTCTGGTCTTACGTTTGATCGCCGGGTAATTTTGATGAAAGATACGGGATCTCGTTATCTTTCTCGGGGCACTCGGTCTTACGTTTGATCACGGGTAATTTTGATGAAAGATACGGGATCTCGTTATCTTTCTCGGGGCACCTTCGGTCTTACGTTTGGCTAGGGGGCAATTTTGATGAAAGATACGGGATCTCGTTATCTTTCTCTGGCACTCGGTCTTACGTTTGACCGCCGGGGTAATTTTGATGAAAGATACTGGATCCGTTATCTTTCTCCTGGCACTCGGTCTTACGCTGACCGCCGGGGTAATTTTGATGAAAGATACGGGATCTCGTTATCTTTCTCGGGGCACCTTGGCCTTACGTTTGATCGCTGCTGGGGTAATTTTGATGAAAGATACGGGATCTCGTTATCTTTCTCGGGGCACTCGGTCTTACGTTTGACTACGGGGTAATTTTGATGAAAGATACGGGATCTCGTTATCTTTCTCGGCACTCGGTCTTACGTTTGATCGCCGGGGTAATTTTGATGAAAGATACGGGATCCGTTATCTTTCTCGGGGCACTCGGTCTTACGTTTGACTGTAGGGGTAATTTTGATGAAAGATACGGGATCTCGTTATCTTTCTCGGGGCACTCGGTCTTACGTTTTACCGCCACGGGGTAATTTTCTTGACAAGGGGCCGACTTTGGTTAACTTTGGTTAACTTTGTCAAGTTGGGGACTGAATTGCAGAGTCCTGAAATTTTAAGGGGCAAAAGGGTCATTTTGACCCTTGCAATCCTATCCGCGCGGGTAGGGATGGAAAGTCAGGGGTATATCTTTTGAAAGATGGGAATGTCTCCCGAATTTGTGTATGACACTCTCGCTTTTGGTTTGACTCTTTTGAGAGAGTATAAGCATCACAAGGTGTGGAAAAGTGTATGGAAGCCCCTATGAGACGTAAAGACAGTGTTTGGCTCTATTTCCCTATGATGAGAGAGAAGACTTGTCGAGACACTTGAAAACTTGTCTTATTCATGATGATCACAAGGCTGCTTAAAACCCTTTGTTAATGTTCGGGTTATTCAATCCCTAAATCTGATATGAACAAATATTTTGATTAATCACAAGGAGAAAACCAACTGATATCGAAAATCAAGCTTGGAAGGGCGGAAAGTGTATAGGGACGATCCTTGATGAGACCGATTTCTTTTTTTTTTTGAGATTTGTTTGTGATTTCGACCGGACCATTTTTGGTTGCCTACGTTCCCTCCATTATGAAGAGCTCAGGTCGCCGTAGTTCGGGCCTATCCCGAATGAAAAGAGAATGAATGTCGAAATTCGAGGGTCTGAGGACCTTTGGGGATTTTGAGGATTTGGAGGATTGAATAACATATCCCCTTAGAGTGTCCATGAAAGACACGGATGCAAAGCCCCAGTGGGACATCCACGGCAAGTGTTTGTGAGGAGAAATGAAATATGCTCACATGAAGGGAAGGGTTGAATTTGCACAATCTTTGATTGGTAATTTTGAACCAAAATGGATTAGATTCCAATTTAAGCAAGCAATGAAGCATTAATTTGATCCTGACATCGAGGATATTAGAATGAAACTGCTATCCGGTAGGGACTGTAGTTGGGTTTCCGGGCTTCGATCGGCTATCGGGTGATTTGGGAGATTATGACCTCTTGAGATGAGAGGTCGGCTAGGCCTTTGCCTGACTGAACCTCTAAAGATGAGAGGTTGGCTCGCGGGGATGTGTTTGGGAAATCTATGGCGAGGAAGATTGATTGCCTCCAAGAATGAGAGGTCAGATTTTGACTCGGCCAAGGGCAAGGGTAATGGTGATGGGAGTATCCTCTAAAATTGAGAGGATGGCTTGGGATTGGTTTAAGGTAATGATAAGAGGAAGTCCGAGCTACTGACAACTTTTTGCGATCTTGCGAGAATTCAGGCTCCTTTTTGATCATTGGAGAGCTTCTTGAGATGTCGGGGACTTTTGAGTTCTTCTTCTTTTTTTTTTTTTGAAGGCTTCCTGAGGAGCTTGAAATTATATCCGAGATCGTGAGGATTTCAAAATCCTTCTTTTTTTTTTGTTTCTTTTTTTTTTGTTTTTTTTTGTTTTTTTGTTTTTGTTTTTTTTTTTTTTGTTTTTTTTTTTTGACTTGGAAAGCTTCCGAGGAGTTGAGGATTATCTTTGTCCTTCCTTCATGGCTTGAGATAATTTGCGCATCGCCGATTCTCGAAGCTAACTTCTCGGGCTCGCTTGGACTTTCTCTCAGTATGGAGCAAAAATGATGGCTAAACCGGGTTTCAAAACACGCCGATCTTGAAATGAGAGGGTAGTGTTTAGTAAGGGTGAGGTAATGGCTTTCCTATGGGTGAAAGGTTTCAACCGCAATCCCTACTGGATGACCTAAACGAGATTAAGTCTTCATTGCTTGCTTAAGCTTTATATGAGAAAAGATCCATGCAAATTCATCGAGCAACGAGATGATGATGATGAAAGGGATGTGAGCATATGAGATGCAAGATGGGGAGTTGGTAAGCCCCCATTTGAGAAGGATATCAATTGGTTTTCTTACTCCGATTAGTTTAAATATTAATCATTTTCGAAGAATTAGTGGTTGAGCAGCACAAGTGATCATTTTGGATAAAACCATTTCAATTAAGCGTAACGTGGGTGCGCAAGTGATGTCTCGAGTCTAGCAAGAAGAGAAAAAAGACTTATATTAAAAATTAGACACTTAACCACTATGTCCAAAATGGACTACAACGACAAATGTCCAGGAAGGACTTAGGTGAAAGAAAAGTACTAGAACCTACGAAGGTTGACTCAAAAGACTATTTTAAAGATAGGTAGCCCCCAATCTAGCCGCTCTTTCTTTGTTGAACCATGCATCTATTCTTCGGCCGGAGACGGGAGCTATTCGCAGACCTTTCCATCGGGATTTCCTTGGCAACTTTTTGCTCAATCCAACCATCTTCATTGCTGCGATAGTGGTTCATTGACCTTGCAAAGGGACGAGTCAAACTCCATTGTGCCCACAAGGCTTGAACCACCAAACTCGATCATGTTGACACTCATGTTGTTAGGGAGCGGGTTATTGATAGTATTAGGTCCTTCAGGCATCTCTAACCTCCCTTGCTCAATCAACCCTTGGATGGCCTTTTTCGGGGACGCAATCATCCGTCGGTGCCCATAGTGCGATGAAAGGCACAATGCTTGGAGGTATCCAAAGGAGCGTTGGGGTTTCTAGGGCGATAATTTTCCAAAGGCCGGAGCAAACCTTCTCTCACCAAACCTCTGAAGATATCACTCAAAGGCATCCCAAAGTTTCTCAAGTCTTGGAGCCGGGATCTGGATGCATCGGGCTTCTTGGGAACAAAGGAAGTGGCATTGTTGCAGTCCTGTCCCGCGTAGCCGATCGCCTCTTTGCCTTTAGCGAAAGTGAGAGTAGTTTTGGAGGGAGGAGCCCGATATCCGTAGGCGTGTGCAGCAGTCGAGCTGCTGATTGTAAGCCTTTTCAAACTTAGCCCCGGAATTAACCATTGCACGCAAGTCGGCGTAGGGGAAGTGGGCGAGGAAGCTTTCAAATGCGGCTTCAAGCATGACCGAAAGATGTCTAGCTTGCTCCTCGTCGAGAGGGAGGAATGGCCATTTCACCGAGCTTTAAGTTCCATCTCTTATAGAAATCCCCAATATTCTCATTAGGGCGCCGCATCGTTGTTTGCGAGTCAACTCGTTTGTCTCCCACTCCAAGTTGGCTTTATACTTATCTCAGTGAAAGTACCGGTAATTTGTTCCCAAGTAGCCCTAGCTTTCGGCTGCAATCGGAAAAACCATTTCAAAGCCCCGACTTCAAAGAGAGACTAAAGTAATCGGCCAATGCTGGTTTATGCATCCCTTAGCCTTCATTGCCAAAGTATAGGTGTCCAAGTGAGTTTTAGGGCATGCACTCCCGTCAAACAATTCCAGAGTGGGCATCACAAACTTGTGAGGCAGGGGGACAATCGAGTCGGGATCTGTAGGCCGAAGAGCAAGGTGTTCTTTTGGCGGTCAATTCAGCAATCTGTGCTTTCATTTCCGTGTGTTGCTCCATAAACCAAGCCAATTGGGGATCCAAAGGTGGAGCGGGAATTCTGAGCCTGATATTTGAGCTAGGAAGAGGACTAGCCGTTGGTGGTGCATTGGTGGAAGGAATACCATATCCCGGAGCATAGGTGAAAACCTCGTCCTTGGCCCAAATTACCCTGGGGAGTGTAGGTAGGAGCTGGGGCAAAGGATAGAACCCGGCGACTTCTTGTTGGCTTCCAATCGGCAAAGAAGATGGAGGCAGATCTGAGGTAGCCATATGGCTCGGATTTTCGGAGTGAGGCCCATAAGTAGGCTTAAGTGCGGGTTGCTGTCCCTGGTTGTTGAATTGCATGGCTGGTTGTAGCGAGGAGGCATAACCGAGAGGATACTGTAGTCCTGGTGATTCTGATGAAAGCCGGGATGGAGGTGATTCGAGGAGGATTCCCGATTCCCGATGCGCGAGAACCGGGCGTGGCGGCATTCCAAACCGTTGCCGTGGCACTTTGAACTATTCTTGTGAAGGTCCGTGACTGATCGGTTCCAAGGCGAGGTGGGATCCCAATTAGCCGTGGCATTCCGGGTAGCCCCCAAGCGTGAGAAAACATTCCGTGCGATTTTGTCCCCACCGAGGAATTATGAACCGATTCGTCCCCGTCAGCCGTACATGGACCCAGGTGGTGCAGTTGGGGAGCCGGCGACCTGCAGGTTGAGAAGCATGGGCCCTGGTGGTAGTACCGTTGGAGGCCGGTGGTGGCATCCTGGAGTAGTCAGGTTGACCAAGAGCGGGATTGAGGTCTTCCTCTTCTTCCACGGTGAAGGTGCCATCGGGGTTGAGGCTGGCGGCCAAACCATGGCTCTTGATAGCCTCCATAAGGCTATTCAGCTGCGCTTCCTGTCGCACTCTCATCTGATTCGCTAACCGATTCCACCGCTGCTACATGCGAGGAGTCCGGGAGGCGGAGTGACGTTGTCCCCTCGTTACCGGCGGATGCGAGACATTCTAAAACACGGAGTTGAAACAAACGGCGAAGGCGATGAGGCACTTGACTCTTCCCAACTCGGATCAAACGGTGACCCGGTGCAGAAACCAAGCTTTGTGCGGAGGCTGCGGGGAAAGACACGAGGGTTCAGATGGTGGGAATCGAAGGAGGGTAGGTGTTTGGGCTCTTAGGCTCATGCAACATGCAGTTATTTGTTCATGTTTACTTAAAACACGCTTTATTAACCTAATCGGTTGGAAAAGATTGCTCTTCTTTTTTTTCGAACTACTCGATTCTGGATCAGTGGGCCCCGTCACTACGTCTATAAGCCCCTCGTGTTCCACCTGTATTTCGACCTCCCAGGTGGCGGACAGCCCCGGCGAAGTGGTCCTATGTAGCAAGCGGGTCCCACCGACCGAAAGAAAACGATCCTAAAAGTCGGCGGGTAATCGAGTCTTAACGAGCATTCGATGTAAATTACGGACAAAGGCGACGTCAAAAGTCAAGATCATGTCCGAGGGCTCGACGAAAAGTCGGCATGATTTGACCGATGAGCGTCCACAATTGATCTTGACTTGTCGTCGGTTAAGCCGTAATTAGGCATGGAATATTCATTAATCCTTGATGACTCAGTGTAAATCTTTGGGAGTCGAGTGTATAATTTGTGCCGTCGAGCCGAAGTCAAGGCGCCGGTCAATATCTTGGTCAAAGTCTGCGGCGAAAAACCGGCAGTAACTTCGGCGATTAGGGACCCGAAAGATATTGAGTCGGTATGCCGACAAAGGCTTGAAAGGAAAGGTCTATACACGGACGGGGCATGACACGAGACCGGACTAAAACCAACCGGGTCTCGGACAAAGTGTGTCACGGACAAGTGCATGGTCGACACGAGGCTCCATGGGATGTTTGGGTAGTCCTGTGCTCATCCGAGAGGCGTAATAAGACCAAACGGACCGCGACAAGGATTTCCCCGGGTTAAGGACGTAGTGTGCAGTGTACGGTCACGTGCGCGTAGTGTGCAAGCAGTCTATATTCTTTTTCTGAGTAAAATAGAGATTTTTTTTTTATGTGTCTTAAAAGGCATGATGCATGATTTTTTTTTTTGAATTTTTTCTTTTTTTTTGAAATTTTTTTTTTTTGAAATGAAATGAGCACATAAGCACATGAGCACAAAAATTCCAATAATTAGGGACTTTATTTCCGACAGTCAAAATTTTGACTTTTCCGAGGCGGCCAAAACAAACACGAAAACGTGCAAAAATCAACACACACAAAGCAAAGGATTTTCAAATGTTGAGACGGAAGCTTGACCCTCAAAAAGCTTTTTTCTTTTTTTTTTTGAAAACAATGATACCGGTACGTGGGATTGTTAAACCACAATTTATCCCCGACTCGTGTTAGGAGGCGATAACGGGAAGTTTAATGGTTTCCACCAATATACCAAATATCATTTTTTTTTAGAAAAAGCTTAGTCCCCAGCGGAGTCGCCACTGTGATGTACCCGATTTTTTTTTGAAAATCAAACGGAGTCGCCACGCCATTTTTGTTTTAAGGGCCAAAACTTTGAAAAATGCCCGGAATCAAGAGATTCGAGTTCGGAGGTCACGTTACGCGCCGGGAAGGACGTTAGTGTGCACCCGGAACGCCTCGTAAAAACGAGTCTTCCAAACATTCAAAATCCTTTGTTGTGTGTGTGTGTGTGTGTGTGTGTTTTGACCAAAATAATTTGAAACTGGGAAAAGTGAAAATTGGGATCTCTTTTTAAGACTTTAAACTGATTCCATGATTTTTGGAGAATTTTGGGTTGAGTCTTGGCACTCAAAAGATTTTTGGATTTGAAAAGCAATTCTGCCAGAATGAAAGGAGGCAGTTGACCCTTGACTTTGAAATGGACTTAAAGGCTTCAAAACCTCAGAATCTGGGGAAAGTCCGAGAATGAAAGTTGTTTAAAACACCCTAAATAGGGTTTCTGCAAAGAAACTTTCCATTTTGGAAGTAATTTGAGGGGTCAAAACCTTATGGAAATCTCAGATGTGAAATCTGGATTTCCAGAAGCTGATGAACTGGCCTCTAAAAGAAAAATTGAAAAGAGGAGTTTTGCTAACCCAAAAAATAAAATAAAAATATGTTTGGAAAGATCTAGATGTTGGCTACGAAAAGTGTTTTGTAGTCAATATCCAATTCCAAGTTTTACTGGGTTCAAAAAATAGGAAAATGGACTGAGGTCTCAGAACAATGCTACTGGACAGCAAGATGCTCTTGAGGGAAAATGTGATTTTTGGGGGATTTGCATCTATGTTCACCCCATTTTCATCCCTAGACTTGATACCACTACTTTTTATTGAGTGGTTATCATATTCAAGTCATCCTTGGGGAATTTATGGGGTTTAAACATGTCATTTGCAAAGGGAAAGGGGATATTTTGTAAAAATGAAATTAAAGGAAAAAAATCAATTTCGAGATTTAAAATATAGACCATTTGAGATGGTCATTCATGAAGATGAACTTCAAGATGACCATCTTGGGTCAAAACTCAAGTTAAACTAAACATCAAGTAGATCCAAGTAAGAAGAACAAGATGAACAAGAAGTCAAAAGTGAATTTTAGGGTTTTGAGAAGGAGGGCTTTACCAATGGTGACACCCTATCTTCCTAGGCTTGGAATTTGACTTGAGGAGTATCAAGATTTGTTGTTTTGACTTGAGGAGTATCAAGATTTGGTGTTTGGATTTGTGTTTGGGTGGATTCAAGGCTTGAATGTGTTTAGGGTTTGATGATAGAGTTGATCAAAGAGAAAACAAGTGGATAACACTTAAGTCCTCCATGTTTTCTCCCTAATCTTCCTCTTGAGTAGTGTTTCAAGCTTGAGCTTGGTGTGTTTAAGAGTGATTTGAGAATGTTTGGAGTGGATTGGGAAATATTCAAGAGAAAATGGTGGCAATCAAAGGATTCCCACTGTTTTCTCTCTATATTCCTTGAACTTCGTTGCTGTGTCAAAATGTGTTGTGTAAACTGAGAGAGGAGGGTTCAATTTATAGGACACTGTGAGTGACAAAGACATCCGCGCGGAGGGGGTTGTAAAACGTGCCTGGTGCATTAAATGCTGCTCCAGGCTTTGAACAGGAAGAATATTTTTCAAAATATCAGCAGAAATTGTTTTTCAACTTGCTGTTTCGGGATTTTCTTAATTCTTTTGCTTTTTTGGATTCTTTTTTTGGTTTAACTTTAAATGGCAAACCCTAACCTACTCTTGCTTGGTTAGGAAGGTTAGAGATTGTTAGAAATGTTAGAAATGTTAAAACTTTCGTTAATTTTCTAACGAAAATTCTAACAAGTTCAAATTGGAGCACTTACAACATTGGGACTTCTTGCTTTTGAGAACTTGGTGTCTCTAATCGCATTGTATTTGAGAACTTGGCGTCCCTGACCGATTTGTATTTGAGAACTTGGCGTCCCTGACCGATTTGTATTTTGAGAACTTGGCGTCTCCGACCGATTTGACTTGGCGTCCTTGACCTGATTTGTATTGGAGGACTTGGCGTCCTTGACCGATTTGCGTTTTGAGAACTTGGCGTCTCTGACCGATTTGTATTGAATAACTTGGCGTCTCTGACCGGATTGTATTGGAGAACTTGGCGTCCTTGACCTGATTGTATTGGAGAACTTGGCGTCCCTGACCGATTTGTAGACACTGGAGGCGGTCTTCATATGTTTGTGGATGTTGGGGACTGTTTTCATCCATTTGAGGTCGTCTTTGGTGAAGATCATCCTTGCCGAAAAGGGGGATTACGTTTGAATTCCTGCATTTGTTAGTGAAGAGGAAGATGCATATATGGCATTCATGATGGCGGATGCATGCATAGAACCAAAAATGATTATGAGATGATGCGTTTATTTGCTTTCGAAGATGCACTTGGCCTAAGCTTTTGGCAGGAAAATTACGATTTATGATTTTCAATCACTTAGGATTTTTCCTATTGATTCAAGTTTTGTGCATGCTGCATGAGCCACAGGGAGATTTTTGTGGGGATGCATGGTGATGAGAGGGGATATATGTGTTGTTATTTGTTTGGGACAAGCTTTGAGCTGGTGGGGTGATATCCTTTAGTCGCGGACTGAATTGCATGTTATTGATGAGGTCAATTTTGATCTTGGGATGAAGTTGGATTTGAACCCGGGTCTCGATTGAAATTTCTTTTTCGGTCTCGGACATTTGAAGCTAACGCCGACAGGCTCTAGAATCAAAGCATGTTGACATGAATGAACCCTCTTTTGCTTGGGTTAGTTGTGATTTGACGAAATGCCGATATGAGGAGATTCCCAATTCTCAACTTTTGATGATGCGAGGAGTTGCCATATGCCAAGTTCTAAAGGCGAAACTCCAAGACAGGCTTGTTGAGGTGACCGAGACCTTTCTTCGAAGATAGGTGTGACTTGATAAAGCCCCATTCCATGGAAAAGACATGGCGAAAACCACGGAATCTTTCTCTGAATGATTTGATGAAGCCCCGGAGTTTGACAAAGCGTCACTACAGAGGTCCAGGTTAAAGGTTTGGCCCGACATGCGATGAAGTACCGAGCCAATCGATCAACGTGAGAGCCTTCAAGGTGAATTTGTCATGAAGGGAGAAACCCATCTTTGATACCGACTATGAAACTAGAATCCTCGCTTCGAAGAGTGTCTTCCATATAGGAACCGTTAGCCATAGTGGCACTTGGCTTGTTCGTGGCTTCAATCATATTCACACTACTTTTTTTTTTTTTTTTTTTTTTTTTTTTTTAGGGAATGGATTGTTGGCTTGTATTGGGTCCTTGGGGTCCCCTTTTCGATCGGTTCTCACCGCCCTTTTCGGGAGTCGTGTTGGAGGTGGAAGAAACCCGGTATCCGTAGCGAGGTGCGACAACTCGCTGGCGATTGTAAGCCCTCTCAAATTTAGCCCCGGAATTGATCATTGCCCGTAGATCCGGATAGGGAAATTGCTAAGTGAGGCCCTCGAGATGTGGTTTCGGGCGTGAGTGAAAGATGTCTAGTTGTTCCTCTTCAAAAGGAGGAGTTGCCATCTTGCTTGTAAAAGTCCCACTGATGTTCTCGTCGGGGCTATTTGTATTGTTGTCTGCAGGTCAAATCTATTTGTTTCCCACTCCAAGTTAGCTAGTAATCTGGTCCCATGTAGCCCTGGCCTCGGATTTTAAGCGGAAGAACCATTTTAGAGCACTTGGACTTCAAAGAGTGACTCGAAATAGTCGGCAACCGCTGATTGGCGCCCCTTTTGACCTTCATTGCCAAGGTATACGTGTCCGAGATGGGTTTTCGGGCATGCAGGTGCCATCAAAGAGATCCAAATTAGGCATCACGAATTTGTGGGGAACAAAGGAGTCCGGGTTCGTTGGTCGGAAAGCGAGACTTCTTAACAGTCAATTCGGCAATCTGTGCTTTCATTTCCTTGTGTCGTTCCACGAACCAAGCCAAATGAGGGTCTTGTGGTGGAACCATGGCATTCAAACCACGGCGAGCTAGAGAGAGGAGCTACCACCGGCGGCGAACAGTGGAGGGAACGGGCCGATCTGGGACATAGGTGAAATCCTGTCCTTGGCCCGAATCACCCCGGGAGCTTGAGTAGGACCACAGGCAAAGGGATAGAACCTCGCGGCTTGTTGTTGATTTTCAACCGGCAAAGAGGGCGAAGGCGATCTTGATGTAGGCTGGGTAACTCGGATTTCCGGAGTGAGGCCCATAAGTAGGCTTAAGTGCGAGCCGCCGTCCCGATTGTTGAATTGCATAGGCGAAGGTGCATGACCAGGGGGTACCGCGGTCCCGGGTGATTCTCGATGAAACCGGGATGGAGGCTTGGTAACCCATCGAAGCTTGAGTGAGGAATGGATTTGTGAAAGCTGTGAGGAGCGGCCGAGCTAGCGTCATTCGAGGAAGGGCTTATTTGTTGCCCTAGACCGAGGCATCAGAAGCATTCCAAAGCTGTTCTTTGCGGAGGCCACGATAGATTGGTTCCAAACCGAGGTTGGATTCCAATTTGCTTTGTGGTATTCCGAGGTAACCCCAACCATGAGAAGACATTCCGTACTAATTTTGCCCCCGCCGAGGAGCCGTGGAACCGATCGGTCACGTTAGGCTGCATGGGTCCGGTAGTACGTATTTGGGGTTTCTTTGTCCCGTTGAGACGGTCATGAAGGGATCTTATGAGGCTTGTGCGGTGCCGGGATTGGATATCTTGAACTGGGTTCTTTGTCAAGGCATTTCAAGCGATGTAACCGGAAGCTCCCGACCGATCTCGTACCGAACCGCCGAGGCATACCAAACCGTCGTGACATACCGAGCTGACCCCGACCGCTGAGGCATACCATACAGCCCAAATCGGGTGAAGTCAATTTGTTTCTCCAAACGACTGTCCTGCATCGAAGCTGTGAATGTATATCAAACCGAGGCCGAAAGGATGGGCGATTCGCGAGTTGAGAAGAGTGTGAGGAAGGTGGTGGTAGTCTGTCGGCCAAGATAGGGATGGGGATCCTTTTCCTCTTCTACCGTGAAAGTTCCATCGGGGTTGAGGGCAATCGTCAAACCAAAATTCATGACATCTTCCAAGGACGAACATCGAAACCTCATTCTGATTGGCACAAGGAGTTTTATGGATTCGGGTTCCAATATTAGTCATAGGAATATGATGAATTTCTGGTCTTGGTTAAAATTCCGTCCTCGTCCTTGGACATCAAAGAAGCGCACTTGACTAGCCCATGACCAACATGGCGATCAAATCTCATCTTGCTTGGTGGAGCCTTGGTGCAGAAGAGATGTATTTGCGAAGTCTTGATTTGGAATAAGTAACTTGGCGAAGCCTCGGTCTCATATTTGTGAATCGACACAATTAGAGAGGCTTCAACCCGTAGGCACCGTAGACCGACATCGAACAGAGACCCAACCCATCTTGTAGCAAAGTGAAGAACCAACGTTCTTGAATTATCATGTAGCAAAAGAGGCAACCCATCCTTCCATATTTACTTTATTATTTTCTTTATTCAATTAGTCAACCTAAGAAAATGTAAAAGCAAGACAATTTTAGGAATGTATACTGCATAGGCATATATTTTTTTCGAAAAGTGGGGATGAATCCCGATTTGTATTATTTGATGGCCTCATTTGACGAAGGCACAAAAGAACTCGCTTTGGGTTTGACTCTTTTGAGAGAGCATAAGTTTAGAAAGGTTTGTAAAAGTGTATGGAAGCCCCTGGCGACGGAAAATTAGTGTTTAGCTCTATTTTTCCTATAATGTAGAAAAAGAAGACTTGTCGAGACATCGAAAACATGTTTTATTCAAAATGATCACAAGATTGCTTAAAACCCTTTATTAATGTTCGGGTTATTCAACCCCTAATCTCGATATGAACAAACATTTTGATTAATCATGAAGAGAAAGTCAACTGATACCAAGAGTCGAAGTTGGCGAATGGTGAAGAGGGATCGTGTATAGGAGAGGCTATTGGTGAGGCCGGATTTTACGGGATTTGAATGTGTTTATGACCAGGACCATTTACGGTTGCCTACGTTCCCCTCATTGTGAGGAGCTCGGGTCGCCGTAGTTCGGGTCCGAAGCGTGTTTGGCTTTAGAAAAGGGGTATGAACATTTGTGGTACTTTTGGTGAAAAGGCTCGGATAGGAAGTTTGGGTGATAAGGTGCGGGCCTTGAGGTGATTCCTTGACAAGTCATTTTGAGCGATTCCGTTGCTTCTTGATCGTCGTCCTTCATCGGGGAGAAAGATTTTGGATGCGGCTTAAGGGCTTATGATATGTTTTTGCCGTTGCTTTAAGCGCTCCCTTGTTGTCGACAACTTCCGTTCTTCGGGCTTTAATTTTGCCCATATGTCAAACCTTCGATCGGCGGTGCTAGGTCCTTGGCCTCATTTTTTTTGAAGCTTTTTTTTTGAAGCTTTTATTTTTTATTTTTTTTTTTTTGAAGCTTTTGTTTTTTTTTGAAGCTTTTGTTTTTTTTTGCAGCTTTTGTTTTTTTTTTTTTGAGCCCTTGAGGACGAAGGCAAGCTTCTACTTGAACTTTCTTGATGCATGGGGGCGGAGGCAAGCCCTGTTTTTTTGATATGGGGTCGATCTCCCGATGCTTTGAGTGACCTTTTGTTGTCCCTTGATGTTGCCGCCTTCGTTGACTTGATCAAGGTGATGATGGGGATATGTTTTGGAAAGTGTATGGCTTGATGGAGGCCTTTGTGAGGTGAGGAAAGTGTATAGGGAGGGCATTAGTTGACTTTCTCGCACCAATTAATTAAAATCTTAATCATTTCCAGAGATTATTTGTTGAGCGATGCGAGTGATCATTTAAAATAAAACCATTTCATTAAATGTAATGTAGGTGTGCAAATAATGTCTCAAGTCTAGCGAGAAAAGAAAAAGACTCTTTTATAGAAAACTTAAGATTAACTACAATGTCCAAGGAGGACTTGATTGAACGAAGAAAGTACTAGAACCTACGAAGGTTGACTAAAAGACTGTTTTAATATTAAAGGATGGGTAGCCCCTAGTCTAGCTACTCTTTGTTGTTGGGACTGCCAAGACGCTTGAGCTTTCCATCTTTCGTTAACTTCGATTCCATTACTGCAGGCCGAGGCGGTGATCGATTACGTGCCCATGATCTTGGTGGGAGTGGAGGAGTTTGAGGCCATGGAGCAGTGGGGCGAGCACAAGTTGTCCAAAGAAACGGGTCGGAAAAGTCACGGGGACGAACTTTGTCGGCTGAGCATATTGATGGAAGGAAGTGAACCCGAGAGGACCTTGAGGGTATTGGGCTCTGTTTGGGAGGATTCGGCGATGCGGCCGGTTGTTTTGAGTGAAAGGGGTGATACTAGGCGATTGTGTCTTCGGGCCTTTCTCAAGCTTGGAACCGGCATTAGACAAGTGTGCTCTGGGGCGAGGTTGTCCTATCGGATTCTCTCACTTCGGGAACTTGAATTTTGCGCGACAATCATTTCTTTGCCTGGTTCGACATCTTGGGTCAAAGGAGTGCTAGTACTTATCATAAGATCAAGCTTCTCCTGCATTTGTTTCACTTGCTCTATCAATATTGCCACATGGGGATCAACGGGAACATTCGAGTTCTTGGAACTCGCAACAAGACTCTTATCGCCAGAGGGAAACACACCGCAGACCGGTGAAACCGACGGGTGAATTCACTAAGTCCGGTAGACGACAACGGAAAACTTGTGGCATCCGGATTTTCTTTTAGCAACTCATGATCGCATTCAGTGGGTGTAGAGGCTTGTAACATAGCCACATAGCTCAAACCGATTATGTGAAGCCGGAGCATAAATTGGCGTGTATTGCGAAATTGAGGAACAGGTGTGATGGAGCCCAACTCGTTACGAGGAGCCGAGGGCGATGGAGCCCTAATGGCCCGAGGTGCTGGAAAGGGTTGAAGAGGAATTGTCCTTGGCAAGGGATCATATGTGGATGGAGGGAGGTGTTGGCCGTGGGATGGAGAGTTATAGGATGAAGGGACTGAAATTACTATTTCTCAAGTCTCATCTTCGACCATGACCGAGGAACCATTCGCCTTCAGCATTACTCCTCGAACTCCATGGCGGCGGAGAGCATTGATGAGCAGGGTCACTGTTCTTCATGAATCTTATGGGCGTTTTCCAAAGCCGAGGACTAACTCTTCCTTCCTAATCATCGGATTTCTTGTATCCTTATCGCTTTCGCCAAATCTCGCCATCGATCATTATCATCCCATTTAACCTTGGCGTCGATCGTGAACTTATCGGAGGGCGAGAGTTCAAATCATTTCACCAAATCCAGCTTTGCCATGGCCACATGCTTGTTGCGATCAAACCATCCATTCTCAACATTTGTTGCGACTAAATCATCGGCTTGTCGAGTCATTGAATTCACGAGTTTGAATCATAAAATTCAATCATGTTTACATTCGCGTTGTTTGGGAAATGATCATTGGCGGGGTTGAGATCACCGAGGCGCTCGAGTTTGCCCTTCTTAATTAATCCCTGAATCGCCTTTCTCAAAGTCAGTACAGGTTGTCGGTCGTATGACCGTGGTACTGGTGGAAAGCACAATGCTTAGTGGTGTCAAAAGGGATTTTGGGATCCTTGGGCTGATAGTTTCTCATGGGTTCGAGGAGACCCTGCTCTAGCAAGCTATTTAAAACTTTGCTTAAGGGAACACCCAAATCCTCGGGATTCGAGATTTGGTCATTGACTTGGTCACCATTCTGAACAGGGTTTGCCGGTTTTGGTCCATTGGGGCGCTCAAGCTTGCCCGTTTCGATTAACCTTTGAACCGCTCTCTTCAAGACTATGCAGTTGTCGGTCGTGTGGCCATAATGATCATGGAAGGCGCAGTGCTTACTCATATCGAGAGGTGCATTTGAGCTCCTTGGATGGTAGTCCTTGAGAGGCTCCAAAAGACCTACCCTTACTAAGCCCTTGAAAATTAAGCCCATGGGCATCCCAAGATCATCAAAACGTTCTCGTTGCCTTAAAGAACCACCATTTCTTGGTTGCTTTTGGGGGCCGTCATTTGTACACAATGCCTTCTTTCCTTTACCGGATGTCGGAGCCGTGTTGGAAGGGTAAGGTTTATAGCGGCGAGACATGTTCAGACTCGTAGTCTTTTCCCGTGCACGAACCCTTTTGATGTAATCATCAATGTAATAGTCGAGATTCGACCTTTTGTAAACTTCATTCGTGTCAGATACACAAGATTGATATGGTGAGATGGCCCGAGTCGAGCGATCGTCGATACTCTCGTTGCTAGGCTTTTCTTGTACCTTCTTAATTGGTTCTACCAATAATCCATTGGACGAGTCAATAGGAACATTAGGATTGCATGACCCCGCCACAAGATTGGCATTAGCAAACGAAACCACAGTAGGAAGTACTCTGGTGGGAGGAATGACAGTCTGAGCATTAAAAGCGTGACCGTAATCTTCCTCATAAGGCCTGGCAGTTGCCGAAGATGAAGATATATGGCTCGTAATGGGTGGATACCAGGGAGCAGTGAGTGCGGATCCGAAGGCTGCTGAAAACATGAGGTTTGAGGCATCGTAACAGTAGGATTGAATGTGTCTTGACCGCACTGAGGAACATGACTGCAAGGGAAATGTGTATACTGTACTTGATGAGCAGGAGCAGCTTGCGTAACGGCCGGGTGGAGAATTTGATGAATAGCATTTGACCTTGTCGGACTTCCCAACCGGAGGGGCAGGGTAGAGCCTGATGAAGTGGTGATAAAAGCCTGGTGGCCCACGTGATCTTGCAGTATCATAGGGGCCAGTGTGCTTTGAGAATTGGAGGAAGCAAGCTGGCCCCCTCGAACCATGGAGCACGAGAAACGAACTGTCCCATTCCGAGATGGTGACCCGAGCCGACTGATGCGGTGAAGTAGTAAACCGACCCCTTCCAAGCCGATGACCCGAACCGGGAGATGTTGTGAAGTAGTAAACCGCCCCTTCCAAGCTGCGAGGCGAAAGCCAACCGACTCAATCCTGGTGGTGAGACACGAGAGGCACCGGGCAAAGTTGACCTAGATCGGACTGTCGAGGAGTATCGAGCAAGAAGGGCCGAGATGTACCGAATCGACCAATTCCTGCATTGATGGCCCGGGCCGACCGAGGTTTTGGAGTAGCGGAACCCGGCCCATTCCAAGCCGATTGAAACCCAAAGGTGAAAACTGGAGGTGCGGGGGAAATTGACCAAGATCGATACGATGGGGCCGAGAGGCGGGCCGAGTGATAGGCTTGGGGATGCTTGGCCCATTAGTAGTTCCACACGAAAGGGGACAGGCATTTGATGGTAGTTGGCATGCCCGGGAGGGTAATTAGCTCCAATCTTCGCATCAACCGTAAAGGTTCCATTAGGGTGGTGAACAATTGCTAGCCCACAGGTTCTGATACTTTCCAATAACCGACTGATCTGAGCCTCTTGATTTTGTCTTATCTGTTCCAACATCCTGATTCCACTGTTCGGCATTTTGCGGATTTTCGGGGTGTGGAGTTGTACGTCCCCACCGTTCTCCTCTCGAGTTGGTCATTCTGAAACTTTGAGCTGAAGCGAAGGAGGAAACCGATGAAGTATCCGACTTCGGAATGACTGAGCCGAACAAACGATGACCCGGGTCTCGATCCAAACTTTGCTTACTGTGGAAGGCACAAAAGGGTGTGGTTCAGACTCGGGAAAGCGAAACAGTTGGTGTTAGGGCTTAGGGCTCATGCAACATGCGATTATTTGTTCTTGTTTACTTAAAACACGTTTTATTAACCTAATCGGTTGGAAAAGATTGCTCTTCTTTTTCGCGAACTACTCGATTCCTGGATCGGTGGGCCCCGTCACTACGTCTATAAGCCCCTCGTATTCCACCTGTATTTCGACCTCTCAGGGTGGACAGCCCCGGGCGAGGGTCCCATAGGGCAAGCGGGTCCCACCGACCGAAAGAAAAACGATCCTAAAAGTCTGGCGGGTAATCGAGTCTTAACGAGCATTCGATGTAAATTACGGACAAAGGCGACGTCAAAAGTCAAGATCGTGTCCGGGGCTCGACGAAAAGTCGGCATGATTTGGACCGATAAGCGACCACAATTGATCTTGACTTGTCGTCGGTTAAGCCGTAATTAGGCATGGAATATTCATTAATCCTTGATGACTCGGTGTCAATGCCGGGAGTCGGTGTATAATTTGTGCCCGATCAGAGCCGAAGTCAAGGCGCCGGTCAATATCTTGGTCAAAGTCTGCGGCGGAAAACCGGCAACTTCGACCGATAAGGGTCCCGAAAGATATTGAGTCGGTATGCCGACAAAGGCTTGAAAGGAAAGGTCTATACACAGACAGGGCATGACACAGACCAGACTAAAAACCAACCGGGTCTCGGACAAAGTATGTCACGGACAAGTGCATGGTCGACACGAGGCTCCATGGGATGTTTGGGTAGTCCTGTGCTCATCCGAGAGGCGTAATAAGACCAAACGGACCGCGACAAGGATTTCCCCGGGTTAAGGACGTAATGTGCAGTGTACGGTCACGTGCGCGTAGTGTGCAAGCAGTCTATATTCTTTTTCTGAGTAAAATAGAGATTTTTTTATGTGTCTTAAAAATATGATGCATGATTTTTTTTTTGAAAATTTTCTTTTTTTTTTGAAATTTTTTTTTGAAATTTAATGAACACATAAGCACGTAAGCACGAAAATTCCGACAGTTAGGGACATTATTCCGACAGTCAAAATTTTGACTTTCTCCGAGGCGGCCAAAACAACACGAAAACTGTGCAAAAATCAACACACACACAAAAATGATTTTCAAAGCCGGGACGGAAGCTTGACCCTCAAAAGCTTTTTTTTTTGAAAACGGTGATACCGGTACGTGGGATTGTTAAACCACAATTTATCCCCGACTCGTGTTAGGAGGCGATAACGGGAAGTTTAATGGTTTCCACCAATATACCAAGTATCATTTTTTTTTAAAAAAAAAGCTTACTATCCCCAGCAGAGTCGCCACTGTGATGAATGTGTCGCCATTTCTCGCGGGAATGGAATTCGATTCCTTTCGTAGTTTCTTTGAAAAAAACCAAATAAGACCCGGGCAAAAGAACGGAGTCGCCACGCCATTTTTGTTTTAAGGGCCAAAACTTTGAAAAAGCCCGAGATCAGAAATTTAGGTTCGGAGGTCATGTTACACGCCGGGAAGGACGTTAGTGTGCACCGGAATGCCTCAGTAAAACGAGTCTTCCAAGCTGAAAATCATATGTGTGTGTGTGTGTGTGTTTTGGCCAAAATAATTTGAAACTCAGAAAAGTAAAAATTGGGATATCTTTTTAAGACTTTAAACTGATCCCATGATTTTTTGGAAGATTTTTGGATTGAGATTTGGTACTCAAAAGACCTTTTGAAGTTGAGAGCCACTTCTGCCAGAATGAAAAAGGCAGTGGACCTTTGATTTTGAAATGGATTCAAGGGTCTTAAAACTTCATAATCTGGATAAACTCAGAGAATGAAAGTTGTTCTAGACACCTTAAATAAGATTTTTGCGAAGGAATTTTCCATTTTGGAGAAGATTTGAGGGGTCAAAACCTTCTGGAAACTTCAGATATGAGATCTGGATTCCCAGAAGCTGATGAACTAGCCTCTGAAAGAAAATTTTAAAAGAGGAGTTTTACTCACCCAAAAAATAAAGTAAAAATATTTCTGGAAAGATCTGGATGTTGGCTACAAAAAGTGTTTTGTAGTCAACACCAAATTCCAAGTTCATCTGTGTCCAAAAAATTAGACCATGGACTGAGGTCTGAGAAAATTGCTACTGGACAGCAACTTCTCAAGAAAGAAAATATGATTTTAAGGGGGGTTTTGCATCCATGCTTGTCCCCATTTCCCTAGGTTTTGGTTAGTGATCACTTGACATTTTAGTGGTGAATCAACTATACCAAACCATCCTTGGGGTACATTAGGACTAAGCATTTCATTTGCTTGGGAAGGGGATTTTTATCCTTTGAAAATAAGATTTGATGTATGAAAATGGTTTTTAGGGTTTTGAAAATGAGTTTTCTTTGCAAGAAAGTAAGAGAACTTGAAAGTAATTTTGATCTTTGTAGAAGATCATCCATGGAGATGGTCTTCCATGGTGATCTTCTTAGATCTAAAGCAAGAAGATGAAAGAACTACATTTTGTAGTTTGCAAATGCATGCATGGTTGGAGTTTAGGGTAAGGAGAAGGAGGGTTTACCAATCTTCCTTGTGTTCTTGAGTTTTTGGCTTGAGTGTATGAGTATTTAAGGCTTAAGTATGAGAGTGAGTGGATGAGTGTGAGTTGGGAAAGATTGGAGAAAATGGTGACAATTCTTGAAGAATTCTCACTGTTTTCTCTCTATATTTCGCCAGAGGTTCGGTGCAATTGGTGTTGTGGCTCCTTATTTTTGTGACTGGAGGGCTCAATTTATAGCCCTCTGAAAGATGCAAACCTATCCGCGCGGATGGGATCCTTCAGCGTGCACTGTTCATTAAATGCAGCTCCAGCTTTGGACAAGAGGAATATTTCTTTTTGAAATTTCAAATTAACAAACGCTTTATTGTTCTACCATTTCTATTTGTGGTTTTATTCCTTTTGTTTTACTTTTTGAGATTCTTTTTGAGGTTTAACCTTAAATAACAATGCCCATTTTACCCTCACTTTGTTAGAAAAGTTAGGATTGTTAGGAATTGTTAGAAATGTTATAACTTTCGTTAATTTTCTAACGAAAATTCTAACAAGCTCAAATTGGAGCACTTACAGATGGGAAGGATGATAAGTCAAGATGGAATTTGTCCCTCGAAAGAGAGATGTTTTGCTTGGGCCCCTCAATGAGTGATAATGATGAAAGTGTATGGCCATACCCCAATGTGATTGGAATTATCATTATACTCGAAATCGAGAAAGCATTGAACAAAGACAAGTTGACGAGGACCATGACTTGTGTTCAATATAACATCGTGAGACAAAGGGAGAAATGGAAGTGAACCATTAGAAACGTGAACTCTTACGTTGCATTATTTGGGTAAACATAATGGCTTGCTAGAGTCCACTTATATCTTATGAGGGTCGATATGATCGAACTCATTGCCAACATAATGTAATCCTATTGGGTCATACACAACTAGAATGAATTGATTAAACCATTGGAAGAATGATTGAGAAAATCCTCAATCTGATACGTTTATGTGTTAATCTGGATGCTATAAAATTAAGTTTATAGGGCTATGCTAGATTAATTCATTGTTTATGCATGCTTAGTTAATTAAAATTTGATTTTATTAATTGTTGCGATGCATGATTTATGTATTCTTACGTGTTAAGAATTTTTTATGTTTAGTTGAAATATTGCATTGTAGTTTCCTAATATGTTTAGATTTAGACATTAAAATTTTGATTTTATGATTGTTTATGAGAAACAAGTCATTTTACGCGAAATTTAAAAGGAAACTGATTGTTTATAAAAGGTAGTGATTATGTTGCCAAATCAGAGCTGATTTCTGATTGTGCATGTCTAGGAAAGTTCTGTCGAATGAGAGATTTGATACTTAAGTAGTCCTTGTGACTCACCTATCTTCCTGGGAACTTACCTGGTGCACAATTATGAATATCTTTGTTGATATGCTTATAATATACTTTTTAAAGAACCTTCATTTAACTTTTAAGTTCTTTATGTCAATTCATGATTAAAACACTTGAGACCATTCGGATAGTTTTGGGTGGGCTTGCCATAGCAAGGTACTTTGATTCTATTCGAATGCGAGCAAGATGAGGAAATGGTGGTTCCTATACGTTTAAAGTGAATGAACTTAATTGGGTTATCAAAATGGTTTTGGATCCAAGGTATAAGATGAGATTAAAATATGCCTAGACATATGTGAAATTACCCGGATCCGAGCAGGCCTCGCGGCCCCGGCATCTGGCATCTTTCGCGTTGGAGCGGTGTCTCGCCGTTTGTTTTCGCATTTGTAGAGTCGCCACGCCGTTTTTATTAAGCCCAAAACATTGAAAAAGGGCATCAGTTTAAAGATAATTTTAAACTGTTTTTTGTGTGATGAGATTTTGAGTTCGGAGGTCAGATGACTCCCCGGGAAGAGAATATTAGAATATTAGAGCTCACCCGAGTAGCCTCGTAAAACGAGTCTTTCGGATACCCCTAATATCCTTTAAATGTTGTGTGTGTGTGTGTGTGTGCTTTTTAAAAATGCATGCTGTATCGGATGTCTACATTGTATGCTATGTATGGAAATGTATTGAAATAGTATAGGAGGGAAGCCTTACCAATGTTGGTTCGTGTCTGTCTTCCGCTGGGGAATAGTGTTTGAGGTCGGAGTAGCGTTCCGGTACGGATCGGGATTGCTTCGGGAGATGCCGGTTGTCCGCGGACAGAGTTTCGGCGTGAGTTGAGGTTGTAGGCTGCGTTCGGGCAGAGGTTCGGCGTGCGTGGGGATCGTCGGGATCACTCGGGCAGAGGTTCGGCGTGCGTTGTGGTGGCGTGAGTCACTCGGGGCGAGTTTCGGCGTGGTTTGGGATCGTCGGTTTGACTCGGAAAGAGCCGGGACACCGTGGAAAGACCAGGCAAGGCCTCGGAGTACCACGAGGGGCCTCAGAGTACCGCGAGAGTGCCTCGGGGCAGCGCGGGAGCGTCTCGGGAGCGCTCGGGGAGGCTTCGGAGCACCACAAGGGAGCTCGGAAGGCCTCGAAAGGATCCGAAAGGGGCCGGGAGTGCCTCGAGAGGACTTAGAGGGGAGCCAGAAGGCTAAGGGAGGAAGAGAGAAGAGGGAGGTGTGTGAAAATGAGGAGGGGGAGCCCTCTATTTATAGTAGAAATTTCGGAGCAAAGAGGTCCGTACGGACCTTCTTGGTTATCCAATTTTGGATTTCCTCGATTTGAGGGAATGCGCAATGATGGTGAATATTCCTGGAATGATGGTGTCCCCGAGCAATAAGGTCCGTACGGACCATCTTGCATGCAAAGAGGTCCGTACGGACCAACTCTGCAGGGAGTAATCATTTCTTCCGGATTTGAGGGAATATTGTGGACTTTAAGGGGATTTAGTAATCATTGACACAAAGAGGTCCGTACGGACCTTAATTGCTTTTCTGATTTCCTGAAAATTCTCAAAAGGTCCTTTTGTCTCTTTTTATCCCACGAAGGCTCCTCCCTTGGTTTGGTTGCGGTTTGAGAGGGTTTTTGAGAGGGTTTTGAGAGCCAGAGGTCTCCGAGACTGCGTTGATGAGTCTGCGGTGTTTCCCGTGTGTTTGAAAGGGTGTGATCCAGATTGGGGTACTTACAGAAGCCCCTCGACGACGTCACTTATGAAAGAAGTGGGGTCGCCGATAAGATAAGGGTCCTAATGGATCGCGTCTTTGGGAGAGGAAGTGACCGTGAGGGTCAATGTGAGGACGTGGTGGTGTCCTTTTGTGTGACCGTTTAGGTCAATAGGCTGGACCCTGTGATAGGATTCCTACGTATCCCTGGCGGGAATCAAGCACAGTCGTAGTTCGTGTGTGGGGTGAGTGTTTTGTGAATGCGGGCGTGGTGGTGCCCTGAAGTGTCATGTGACCGCCGAGGTCAGTGGTAAGGACGTGGTGGTGTCATGGGTGACCGTATAGGTCGATGGGGAGGACGTGGTGGTGTCCCAGGTGACCGTATAGGTCGATGGCTGGACCCTGTGATAGGATTCCTACGTATCCCTTGCGGGAATCAAGCACAGTCGTAGTTCGCAGGTCGTGAATTTGTGAGTGTATGTGGGCGTGGTGGTGCCCTGAAGTGTCGTGTGACCGCCGAGGTCAATGGTAAGGACGGGGTGGTGTCCTAAGATGTGGTGACCGCCGAGGTCAATTGTGAGGACGTAGTGGCGTCCTGGGATGGAAATTTTACGATTTTCCTAATCAGGTGATTTAAGGCCTTCCCGGCGGAGATAGTTATGAGGACTTGAATCGTCTTCGATTGCGGTTGGTGCCACGCCGAGGACTTTGAATCGTCTTAGCGGCCGATTGGTGTCACGCCGAGGACTTTGAATCGTCTTCGCGGCGGTTGGTGCCACGCTGGAGGACTTTGAATCGTCTTGGCGGCGGTTGATGTAATGCGCGAGACTTTGAATCGTCTTCTAGCCGCAGCTTGATGTAATGCGCGAGGACTTTGAATCGTCTTCTAGCCGCGGTTTGATGTAATGCGCGAGGACTTTGAATCGTCTTCTAGCCATGATTTGATGTAATGCGCGAGGACTTTGAATCGTCTTCTACATAGCTGATTTGATGTATCTTGCGAGACTTTGAATCGTCTTCTAGCCGCTGATTGATGTAATGCGAGGACTTTAGAATCGTCTTCTAGCCGCATTTGATGTAATGCGCGAGGACTTTGAATCGTCTTCTAGCCGCGATTGTGGAGGCGTAGGCCGCCTTGTGCTTCGAGGCGTAGATGCCTTTGTGTTTTTGCATGTTGATGTAGAAGGTTGGACTTACGATGACTGCCGGTGCTTGAGCTGCCGTTGAATTGGGCAAGGATGATGGCCGATGCTGGGGATATGCAGTCCTGTATGACTTCCCCTTCGACTTGTTGGGGGAGGAGCTCGGGCTTACTTTGATGGCCGGTGCTTGCGCTGCCGTTGAAGTGGGCGAGGACCGGTCTTACGTCGACGGCCGGTGCTTGAATTGCTGGGGATGCATGACCACCGTAGGGCCCTTTTCTGTTGGGAAGATGACTTCCGGACCTCCCGTGGTTGAGTTGTCGTTGAGCCGTTTGGAGGCGTCTCGTGCCTTGATATTCGTGGCTTGGGAGGTGTTGGCTCCTTCCCGAATTGCCGTTGAAGGCGTTGGTTGAATTGCCGTTGAAGTGGCGAGACCGGTCTTACGTTTGATGGCCGGGGATTGAGTTGCCGTTGAAGTGGGCGAGGACCGGTCTTACGCTGATGGCCGGGGATTGAATTGCCGTTGAAGTGGGCGAGGACCGGTCTTACGCTGACGGCCGGGGGTTGAATTGCCGTTGAAGTGGGCGAGGTCGTCTTACGCCTCGGCCGGTGGTTGAATTGCCGTTGAAGTGGGCGAGGATCGGTCTTACGTTTGATGGCCGGTGGTTGAATTGCCGTTGAAGTGGGCGAGGACCGGTCTTACGTTTGATGGCCGGGGATTGAGTTGCCGTTGAAGTGGGCGAGGACCGGTCTTACGATGACGATCGGGGGTTGAATTGCCGTTGAAGTGGGCGAGGACCGGTCTTACGCTGACGGCCGGTGGTTGAATTGCCGTTGAAGTGGGCGAGGACCGGTCTTACGCTGATGGCCGGTGGTTGAATTGAAGGGTTAGGGACCATTCTGCACTTGGATTTGCTGGAAAAGGCCTTAGGACAGCCAGGGGCAAAGATTATAAGGGCAGGAAAGTAATTTGGCCACCCCTTGCAAAGAGGTCCGTACGGACCAACCTGGTTGCAAAGAGGTCCGTACGGACCACTTTGGTTTTTTACAGTTCCCAGGCTTTGACCAGGTTTAAATGACCGAGCCCTTCCCCATTCCTTCTTCTTCCAGGCGTAAACCAGGCGAGAGAGAGAGAGGAAAAAACCTCCATTGTTAACCAAAATCAAAGATTTTTTGCTTGAATTGTTTGCCATGGCTGAAGGATCTCGAAGGAGTCGTCGTCAACGCAGTCAAGAGGTGGTCGAGCAACGGATGGAGCTTCAAAGAAATTGGATCTCGTTCGTTCCATCTTCGAAGAACCCGGATGTTTTGTATCCGAATCCGGAGGTGCACAATCGTCGCTCCATGAACGTCGGGGAGGTAAGAAATCTGTTCCGTTTTGATTCCCTGCTCGAATTTTTGAATGCTAGAACTAGGTTTTAGTTTTTCGCATTTTTTGAATTTTTTGTTATTATTTTATGCCTTTTTGTGAAATTCTTGATGAATTGTTGAAAATGGACATGTAAAAATTGTGGGTATGTGTATTTTGTGCAGAAATGTGTAGATTAGCTCTTATTTGTGAAAATAAAGTGCCTATCTAGTGAATTGCATGCTTTGGTGTTTTGTACCTAATGCTATTTATGTATGTACATTGTGAGAAAAATTATCGTGTAGTGATAATTTTTGTGAAAAAATGTGACATGTGCCGTGTTTTGTGACGGGTTTTGTCTGAAAGTGTGTGCCGTGTAGGGACGGATTTTTTGAAAAATGTGTTATGCATATGTGTCGTGCCGTGTGTGCCATGTTTTTGGGTGACGGACTTTGTGGGGAAAATACGTGCAATATGTGCCATGTTTTTGTGACGGGTTATATGTGAAAAATATGTGCAATGTGTGCCGTGTTTTGTGACGGGACATGGGAAAAATTATATGCATGATATATGTGAAAAATATGTGCAATGTGTGCCGTGTTTTGTGACGGGTTATATGTGCCTTTGTTTTATATTAAGTACTGTGATTGACGTACCTTTGCTGTGTTTACCTGCAGGATGCGGGGCTTATGGCCGGGAAGGCCAAGAGGATGAAGACTCGGGGATCGCTCGAGGCTGTTGTGGAGCTATGGCAGCGGATGCCCGATATTTCCGTGGACGGTAGGCCGAGTCCCCGGAGGCTGGTTTATGCTTCTGGCCTAGGTGTGTTCGTTGAGAACCTGGCTGGAGTTTCTGATACGAGGAAGAACAAGAGCGTCTTCCTTGGCCTTTCTGAGTACTGGTGGGATACCACTCACACCTTCCATCTGAGCTGGGGAGAGGTGACGGTGACGCCTACCGACTTTGCTGCGATCACCGGGCTTTCCTTCAAAGGAGGGCCGGTACGGTGGAGGGATATGATCTCTGATGATGTGCTGACCGAGCTGCTGGGCTTTGAGCCTCGTCCTCGCAGGGGCCTGGGCATGTTGTATAGTGACGTGGAGCTGAAGATTACGGCCAGTATTGGGGCCTACATCCGGGGTACCGGCCAGGTGACAGCGGAGCAGCTGGCGCGCTCCTTTTTGTGGTATGCGCTGTCCGAGACTTTGTTCTCGAACCACGCGACTGCGGCTCCATTTGCTCTGCTGGAGAGCTTGACTGATCTGGATAGAGTCTGCGACATTTCTTGGGGCGAGGCAGGCTTGGCTGAGCTCTACTTCTCCTTGGACCGGTTTAGCCGGCGTGGCCTGTCGGGCCTCGTTTTGACTTTGCTTTGGAGGTATGAGTTTATTGCCGTTTTCTTGATTTAGCAAATTGTCATTTCTCCATTGTCTTTTGCACCGAGCCCTTCTCTCGTTTTTGTCACAGTGTGGTTTTATGAGGTTTTCCAGGCTTCCCGTGGGATAGAGATCCGGGTCGTTGGCCGCGCACCCCCGCTATGCCGGGCCGGGCTCGTACGGCGAGGAAGAGGAGGACCAGCAGGGGGAAGCTCACCATCGCCTACGGGATGTGCAGGAGCGTCCTGGAGAGAGATAGCCGTGAGGGGTTTGTCTTGTTCCCGTGGGCTCGGTGATGAGGGAGATGAGTTCGAGGGCTCCCGAGGTGACAATAAGGAAGATGTCGGGGGGCTTGACTTGTGATGTCATGTATCTCTGGGAGCGGGTCTTCTCGGGCAAGATGGCCCCGGTGTGCTTCCCGTGGCTCCGAGGACCCTCCCTTTGGGATGCTTCGATTCCCTGGATATGGATGTGCTTGACTTCGAGAGGTACCTCGCGTGTCGGCGCCGAGGAGTTCATTTTATATGGAGAGGAGTACGGGGCCTTCGTGAGGAGGAAGCCGAGGACGCCGCAGTGCAGGCGCGGAGAGAGAGGCCGGCCCGCAGCTCCCCTGCAGGTTCCGATGCCGGGACCGGATTTCACGTACGTCCGCGGACCCGGACGAGGAGGAGGGTGTCTCGTATTCGCTCCCGAGCAGTGCTCCCCGCCGCATATCAGAGCTGGATCCCGATGAGATCGGCAAGAGTGTGCCGACTCTTTTCCATCTTGGCATCTTTTCTCGTATTTTTCTTTTGTTGTTGAGTATAACCGTATTTGATGAGCGTTTCCTTAGCTTCGCTTGGTGCAGTCCCGGGAGAGCCTACGATATGCCGACTCGCCGTTACGTGGCGACGCGCTCCTTCGCTAAGAAGATGGCGTCGAAGATGTCCCGCCGGCTCCTCGCGTCGTGTGCCGCCAGCACGAGCCTATGCCTTCGAGGCATTCTCGTGGACGTTCCTCCGCCTAGAGCCGAGCCGGAGCCGCAGCAGGAGGGACCTTCGAGGGGGCGGCATAGCATGGATGCCGGACGCCTTCGGGAGCCGCAGGCCTTCGAGGGAGCAGCCCCTTTTATCAGCTCCATGCTCTCCGCATGGCGCACAGTGGTGAGGGTTCCTCGTAGCCTTCTTTCTTTGATCCTTTCACGGATTTGATCCTTCTCGAGTACTTTTCGTGGGAGCCTCCCGGCGGGTGCCTCTGTATTCCGACGACGAGGATGTGACGGCGAGTTCGCCGGGATGCCCGACTTTTCTTGGAGGACCTCTCGCGAGGATGATGATGCTGAGGAGTCTGATTAGTATTCATTTGCTTTCCCTCTTTTCATATCCCTCTTTTTTTTTTGTTTAGCAACAGACATTTATGGGTACCTGTAATAAAACACATGTATTTGCATGGCAAACAACATTTTATTTTAAGATGTAATGTCATTTTTGTGATTCCCGGGAATTGTCCTAGAAATTGTTGCTATTATTATTTTTTATTTTTGTGCATGCCACGTGAGCTGAGAGTGTGTTTGTGGGTAGTGTATGTTTGCCGGGAATGGCTTTGGCCAGTGTTTGGGCAGTTTGGAGCAAGGTTTTGGCTGAGGACAAGTGGCTTTTGTACCGTTTACGGGGAAATGGGTTCTATTTGCAAGGAGGTCCGTACGGACATACTTAGCTTGCAAAGAGGTCCGTACGGACCAACCTTGCTTTGGGAAGGACATAAATGCTTTCCGTCTGGTTCTTCCTCATTTCCCCATTTGCACCATTTTCGAGCTTTCTTCCCCATTTTCTCTAGGAACCTCCATTTTTGCCATGGATTCTTAGTACGTCCCTAGAATTTTGCCGAGGCTTTCGCAGAGAGGCAAGCACACTTCCTCGAGCAGTTGAAAACGTGGATGCGGCGCCGTATGAGGCATCGTAGACGGGCTTTCGAGGTAAGGTTTCGTCTTTGCTCGGCTTGGTCTTTTAAGGAGTTGGTTCCCGATTGGGATTTGTTGCGGCCGCCGCGAAGTTCTGGGATGTTAGGAGGCACGTGTAATCCGTTTCTCCTACAATGAAATGGTGCCCACTTTTGAGGATTTTCGGGCTTTGATTGGAGGACCTGAGGTGGAGGCCATCTCGCTTCCTTTGATTGGTGGTCGTCATGCGGTGAGCGTGAAGCTTGCAGACTTTCTTCGTACTTCGTTGGAAGAAGTGCAGGCATGATCCTTGATTCGGGTCATATCTCGACATTTCTCGAGCCGCCGGGCGGTTCATGGTCGATGATGAGAGTGACGTCTCTTGGGATGTATTTGCCTTGTGCGTGATGGCGACGCTTTCTGGGCCGGGCCTCCTGCATTTGTGATGGCGCTTTGCTAGATGCGGTAGGGCACCGCAGAGCTGGAGAGGATATTGTCCCGTTGGTGCCGGGGGAGACTCTTCATGGTATCGACCGTCCGGGCGACCGGGGATCGTTTTATGAGAGGGGGAAGCCCCGCTTTGCTCACCTTGTGGTCGCGAGAGAGACTTCAGCCATGCCCGAGGCTCCGACGTCGTTTAGCCCGTGGTCATTTGCTCGCCGACCTCTTGTGTTGGATATGGATCACCCGCCCGGGAGAGATGGATGGCACAGCTTGGTACGCACTCGATCCGCCGGTGGGTTCCGCACCGGGAGGATTGAGACCAGGAGGATCTTGCAGAAGGGTCCTACGTTGTCGAGTTCCAGGTTTGTCTTGGTCCTCCTTCTATATTCCGTCGCTTGTTTCCCGGCAGCTTGGGATGAAGCAGAGCCTTTGTTGGCCGGGATGACCTTGCTACCGCGGAGGTAGTTCCTCTTTGTATGGCGGCTTCGTGTGCCTTCTTGTATTTTCCGAGGGTATGGAAGTATTCCGCTTTCCCTCCCGTGGTACTCCTTAGGACGCTTCTAGAGGGGAGCGTCGTGTTTGACGACTCGGTATCCGGCCCGGTAATGAGCAAATGGTCAAGCGCCCAAGTGGTCTTGGAGAGCAGTGCGTGTAGCGATTCTCGGGGACCCGGTTGCCGTAGTAGCTATTGCCTTAGGAGTTCAAGCCCGGTCCGACCCTTTGGATGTGACGGAGACACTTTGTTTGACTACGAGACTAGAGTTGACCGACCGACAGTGGAGAGGTCCTCTTGCTGCACTCAAGCAGGAGGAGATCCGAGCCGAAGCACGGCGAATGAAGCCCCGAGAGCTACCGGATTGTTTGACTCTACGGGAGTGACCCCATCTCTGACCGAGAGACGCAGAGTTGGTTCACGTGAAGCGAAAGAAGACTCGCCGGGACGAGGGAAGAAAGGAAAGAATGGCGAGGGGACAAGCGTTGCATGGCGCGGAATGACCTCCTAGGTATCCATTCATTGCATTGCAAACACATTATTAGTTAAATGTATTAAGTCAGTCTTTTAGCATGTTGTGAACTTGAGAGTAGACCGTGCTTGAACTCATCAAGAAATGTTGTAAACCGTTAGTGATTTGTGATTTACTTTTAAAGCTTTGTCGAGACGCAAGATCTCTTGTTTTGCCTTTGCTTCGTTGTGCACTTTGTCGGCGTCCATCTTTGGACTTTTCTCGTTGCATTCGCGGACCGAAGCAGCCTGGGCCCCGACGGCAATCCCTTTGCCGAGGCTTTGTGCTTGGCCGAGAGGTTGAATGCTTCCTCGACAAGTCGTTTTGACGGTCTTTTCGTAGCTTCCTTGCCGCTTGTTGGCGTCGGGCTCTTGACCTCAATTTCGCAGCCTTCCGCTTGAGCTTCTTTGTTTTTTTTGTGAGCCCTTGCTCGAGCTCTTTTTTTTTTTTTTTTTTGTGAGCCCTTGCTCGAGCTCTCTTTTTTTTTTTTTTTTTTGTGAGCCCTTGCTCGAGCTCTTTTTTTTTTTTTTTTTTTTTTTGAAGCGCGTGAGGGCGAAGACAAGCCCCCGGCTTGGGAAACAGACACGAGTCGGTCGTTTGATGCCGAGTGACCCTCGGATGTCCTTTGATGTTCAGCCGCCTGCTGTTTGACTTGGTCAAGGTGACCGGGGGCGTGTTCTTGAAAAGTGCGGAGCTTGATGGAGGTCTTGATTGACATTCAAACTTTTGACTTTTTTGTGTATTTTTAGACCGGACCAATTAAGGTTGCTCTACGTTCCTCCTGACTAGAGGGCTCTGTGTCCGCGTAGTTCGACACTACATGGAGTGCCAAGAGATGCACAGCTTGTTCTTCTTCAAAGCGAAGTATCTCGCGAAGTTTGCTTCCGTTGACCGGATTCATGAAGGGATTGCCGCCTAGGTCCTGCTAGCTTCATGGCGCTCCGGAGAAGATC
Source organism: Adenophora triphylla var. japonica (assembly GCA_022495995.1). Taxonomy (NCBI): domain Eukaryota; kingdom Viridiplantae; phylum Streptophyta; class Magnoliopsida; order Asterales; family Campanulaceae; genus Adenophora; species Adenophora triphylla. The sequence goes on from JAFEMH010003858.1 coordinate 65,653, forward strand.
TTTTGAACCACGAAAGGGCCGATCCATGTGGGTTCCCATTTTCCCAAAGCTGGGTTGGTTCGAGTGGGAGGCTTTTCTTTGAGTACAAGGTCACCTTCCCCGATGTCTCGGGATTTGACTTTCTTGTCGAAAGCCTCTAGCCATCCCGCTTTGATAGGCTCCTGACGTGTTCCATGGCCTTTAGTCGTCGCTCATCTAGCAGAGCCAATTCGTCATGTCGGCTTCGGAGCCATTCGACTTCGTTGATGTCATTTTCCAGCAAAGACTCGGAGTGAGGGAATTTCTAGCTTGATGGGAAGGACTCGCTTCCATCCCGTACGTCGTGGCAAATGGGGTTTCTCCCGTGGCCGTTTCTCGACCACGTGCGGTAGCCCCAAAGTGCAAGGTGCAGCTTCTCGGGCCAATCTCGCCTCGGGTGGTCATTTTTCGGATGATCCGTTCGAGGGTTTTGTTTGCCGCTTCCACGGCGCCGTTTGTTTGTGGCCGGTAGGGAGAAGATTTGTGGCGTGTGATCTTGAATTCAGCCAACAGCCTGTCGAATTCTCCTTCAAGTGTGAGCCGTTGTCCTGATATGACCTCATTTGGGATGCCGTATCGGCAGATGATGTTTTCCTTGAGGAAATGCGCGACCTTCTTGGAGGTGAGTACCTTGTAGGACTTGGCTTCGACCCATTTGGTGAAGTAGTCGATGGCTACTAAGATGAACTCGTGACCGTTGCTCGCCGGCGTGAGCGATTTTCCCGATGACGTCAATTCCCAAGTGGCAAAGGGCCAAGGTGTAGTCATGCAAGAGAGATCGTGGGGTGGTAGATGATTGAGGTTGGAGAATCGTTGGCACTTGTCGCAGCCTTCTGACAAAGTGGATGCAATCCGCCTCCATGGAGATCCAAGAGTAGCCCATCCCGAGAATGATTTGCATCGTGGCTCAAGGCGTTCATGTGGGGACCGCAAGCCCCATTGTGGACTTCGTTCATGAACTTGTCTTGCTTCTTCTTGGCCGACGCAGCCGTAGGAGTGGCCCATGGTAGCGTTTCTTGTATAATATGTCCCCGAGGATGACGAAGTGAGAGGCAAGGCGTTTTAGGGCCATGATGCTCTTGGTTTTCACCCTTCTCGTGTTGACCTTCCTTGTTCATGAAGGTGGTTTCCCGCTCTGAGGTATTGGAAGATCCGGGTTTGTGCCGGAAATGGCGTCGGACTTGCGTCTCTTCGCTCTTCAAAGAATCTTGCAAATCGTTGTGATTAAAACCTTCTCCTTGGGCCCGGTTTTTCTCTCGTTTGACAACATGCTTAAATGTTTGCTTGATGCATTTATTTAATTAATGTGTTTGCCTTTTGTATAGATGAATTTAACCTGTTTTGATTAGTTAATGTCATCATTTGTTAAAGATGCAATGAAATGATTTTTAGGAAGGTCGGACCTTTTATTGAAAGCGTGAAGACCGTACATTGTTGATCAAAGATTCACAATCGTCGGGCGTAAAGCCGTCAAAAGACTCAAAAGATGTGAATACACGTACAACAAGACTCGAAGCTAGACTATAGGCGACGAGGATTGGACCGAGCTTCATTACTTCCTCGGATGGCCGTAGCTCTAGAGGGAGTGGTGCCGGTTTAGGTGGCCAATCTTCCCTTCGTACGAGTCCCGGAAAGTAGCTTGCATACGGTTCGATTTCAAACCGGATCGCGGAGGTTTTTGGCCGCTCCCGATGATGTCCCTCCATTAGTGTTGCCACCACCCTGGGGGTTTTTGATGATAGAAGTCGCCGAGGGCTACTTCTAGGAGGGCGAAGCATTCGCCGATTCGGAGTGGATTCTTGCCGATGTTGATCACTTTCATAGAATTTGCTTCTTTATCTCGGGATCTTTGCTTGGACGACGTTTACAATGTCCGATTCGAGCGGGATGCTATATCTCCTTCCCCGATTAAGCCTTGGAGGAGGTTGCGCCACTGTTCGTCCAGTGCCTGACACCGGAATGTTGAATTGAACTAAGTCAGTGATGCCGTCCCAAGTAAGATCCGAGAGTGTCGGCTGTAGGGTTGTCTTGTACCGGGGATCGGTGATGAGCCAGCTTGCAAGAGGGTTTTCGGCGAAGTAAGGGTCTACTCCTCGATCAATCTCCATTAGGGCATCCATCTCTTGATCCTCTCTCAAGCATTCTTCACAGCCGCATATATCGAGTTGTCATCCCGACCCATGAGTTCTTCAATTTCCACTCGTCGCGGCTTAGAGCGTGGATGTAAGGATCCACTTCGTAGCGGGACAGGTAGGAGAATCATCTGGAGAAGAGTATTCGGTCATGCTCGGGACCTTCTTCGGGTCATAGCTTGCCGGGCCAAGCACTTGCCATCGCACCGCTTCCGCGGATCACTTCGATCGCTCCGTTGGCATTGATGAATTTCACGCATTGGTGAAGAGTAGATGATACCGCTTTCATCCGATGTATCCAAGGCCGTCCCAACAAAGCAGTAGAAGGTGGGTTTGATTTCCACGACTTGGAACTCTACCGACTCCAGTTGTACGTCGAATTGGATCCTCAAGTTGATGACTCCTACGATTGGTCGTGCAAATGGAGTCGTAGGCTCGGATTACCCGAGGTGAAGGCCTTATCGCAGAACGGCCGATGCGGAGTCGTTTCAATGTGCTTAAAGCGATGATGTTGATCATGGAGCCGTTATCAATCAAGACGTTCGGGAGGAAGAACATCTCTATCTTTATGAGGATGAGGAGGGCTTCGTTGTGCCGATTCTCACATATTGGCAAGTCATCGTCTGAAGGCTAAACCGCTTCCCGTGCTACCGTTGGACTCCGCCTCGTCCTGGGAACGTTCGATCCAACCATTTGTATGCCTTGGGCCGGGGCAAAGATCGTAGGGAGACAAAGTGGCCCTTGGGCGTTCTTGTCGGAATTCCCTGGTCACGAGACCTTTGACTCTTGTTTCACGCTCCTGGGCCATAGCGAGACAAAGATGCCGACGGTTTCGGAAATTGCAGGGGTCCGCTCTCGCTTGGGGTTTCGTCAATGGCTATTGAGTTTACCCCCGTCGTTCGGGGAATGGATTTCCAATGGTATCGGGACCACGGGGGCGTTCCAATTTTCCTCCTCAATGAGCCCCCGAATCACCCGCTTGAGTACGAAGCAATTGTCGGTGGTGTGGCCGGGTAGTTATGGAAGGCGCAGTGCTTGCTCATATCCATGTTGGGTTTGAGGGTCTTCGGTTGGAAATTCTCGAGTGGTTTGAGAAGATTTCGCTTCACCAAAGCTTCAAATACTTGACCCAAGGGCATTTCCGAGTTATCAAAATCTTTGGAAGCTGTAGGAAGCGAGGGGGTTGCTATTCTTCGGGGCCGCTTGATCGCGGTTTACTTGAGCTCCGTTCCGAATGTAATGCACTGTTCCCGCCGCTTCCTTTCCTTTGGTCGGGGCAGGAGTTGAAGTTGCTGTGTTTGTTCGATAGCGGTAAGACGAGGCAGGGGTTGCTTTGTTGCCTTTTGAAGACTCGTAGTCTTTTCAAACTTTGTCCCGGCGTTGACCATGGCACGGAGATCCGGATAGAAATGGTGGCTGATCAAAGTCCTCAAAGATGGTTTGAGGCAGGAATGGAAGATGTCCATCTCGCTCTTCTTTGGAAAGTGGATCCATTATCTCGCTTAGCTTCCAGCCCATCTTTTGTAGAATTCGCCCACCGGTTCGTCATCCTTTTGTTCGGTGGCTTGCGGTGTCATGGCGGTTTGTTTCCCATTCAAGATTGGCGCGGTACTTCTCCGGGGAAGATTTCACCGATCTCGATCCCACGTGGAGCGGTTTTACGCCTTCACATTGAGGAACCACCTTAGTGCTGTGGATTTGAGGGAATGCCGAAAATGATCTCGCCATCTCGTTGAGGGGTTGCCCTTTCGCTCTCATACCCGTGGACGTAGGTGTCGATGCTGGGTTTTTGGGCATTCTGCTCCGTCAAACTTTTCCATTTCCGCATCCCGAACTTTGGAGGAGAGGGACCACTTTGTTCGGATCGGTAGGCGTGAGGGAGTCCTTCCGAGAACTAGCTAGCTTGCCTTGCATGTCCTTCATCTCTTCGATCAACCAAGCCATGCGAGGGTCATGTCGAGGTGGGTTACCGTTTTCGTGGACGGAAATCGAAGATGGAGGTGGATTGGCCGATGGGATCGCCATCCGGGAGTCTTGGGGAGGTAGTTGAGTGTATACCAACCCATACCCCGGGGTGTTGAAGTTGAGGGCGTGATTGCCAGGTCCGCTAAGGGTCGTGGTTTGGGAACCTGGGAAACGATTCGTTAGCCCCAATCGCGTGCTAGCAGTGGCAAACTTGAGATGTCGGGATATCCGCTCGGGATGCCCGTCCCCGGTAAGAATGGGGACTTCGATTGTGATTGCGAGGCTCGTATAGAGGCAAAGGATTGAATCCTCGGGGATACCGAGATGCACTGGGATCTCGCGGAGCGAGCACGTATGTGTGCTGTTGGTAATGAGCTTGATGTGCGAGCCGGAAACCGACCGTGCCGAGGCGGGCATGCCTCGGAGCCGCTTGACCGATGCCCGAGGGGAGCTTTGAGCGAGAGCCGCTTTGCGTTGCCGGGATCTCGTAGCTTGGTGGAGGCGGGACTCCGCCGATAGCTTTGAGAAACCGGGAGCCGGTATGTCTTCGTCTTCTATGAGAACAAAGGTTCCATCGCCGGGGAACCGCAATCTGTTCCTCGAAGACGCAAGGTGTCGACGATCCAGCTTGCCGTTCTTCTTGGCGCTTCTTGATGACTTCGAAGGCTCGCAGCACCTCCTCCATTGTCCGGAGATTCCTTAGTGGCGGGGTTCCGTTTCCCTCACCGTTATCCGTCGATCCCGTCACGGGGAGTATTGGACGGTGCGGACCGTTGAACCGGAAGGGCTATCGGACCTTGTGACCTCAATACCGAAAAGGCGGCTTCCAGGGATTCTCAACCACTCTCGGTTCGCCGGAGGGGTGACGGACAAGGTTTAGACACGTGGAATGGCCTAACGGGATAAAAGGGGGAAAGCTCACGTGGCATGCGGTTTCCGTTTTTTTATTTTTTGATTGATTTTTTTGTTGTTTTAATTTACTTAAAACATGTTTTCTCGTAATCCTAGGTAGGTTGGAAAAGATTGCTCTTCTTTTTCGCAACTATGCTAGATCCCGGGTCAGATGGAGACCATCTCGTGCGGCTATAAGCCCCTCGTTTTGCACCCGTATTTCGACATCCCAGGTGGACAGCCTGTGCGAGGGTCCTATAGTGCAAGCGGTTTCCACCGGCCTAAAAGAAAAATCGAACCTAAGGGACCGAGCTGTCATGTTCGTTTTGATGCGTTAGCCATGTGAATAGTGAACCGAGCCGGCCACCGAGTCAAGATCGTCAAAAGTTCGGCATGACCTCTCTTTGCTTGCTTGCGCAAGGGATCCGTGACGTTAGGCGTTGGCCGGGTCATATCGTCATGGCCGACGTATCAAAGGCGTGATGACATGGTGTCATGCGAGCATGGATGTATATCCGGGACGGAACATCGTCTGGTGTAGCTTCTAAATCAAGATCAGTCAAGATTTTAGCATGACCTTTCATCGCTTTGCTTGCGCAAGGGATCTTGAGTTCCGAGCCTTGACTAAAAATGGCCGGCATGGTATATATATCCGGCCGTATGACACGGATCGGGTAAAACCAACCGAGTCTCGACAGAGTGTGACTCAAGACTCAAACGTGCAGGGGTTGGCGCTTGGCTAGGATGGGATGTTTGGAATGATCCCGTGCGCGCCCAAGAGGCCTAGGAAGACCAAACGGATCGCAACCGAGACCACTCCGGGTTAAGGGTTGTAGTGTGCAGTGTATCCGAGGCAGCAGCGCATAAGTGTGCGGTGTAACCGAGGGCAAAGAACAGGAGTAGAGTGCGGTGTAACCGAGGCAAGAAGTGCGCGTAGTGTGCGGTCTCTAAAATTCTTTTTCTGAGTAAAATAGAAATTTTTGAAGAATTTTAAATGTATGCACAGATGTATATTGATGCATTTTTTTGTATTTTTATTTTTTTTTGTAAAATAAAAACGAAGCACGTGCACACACACACAACAGTTAAAGGAAGGGGTAAAATGAAAGTTTGACCCTCATCATCGTTTTAAAAATCTTTTGTTTTGTTTAAAAGTTTTTTTAAAACAAAAAGTTCCCCAGCAGAGTCGCCAACTGAAATTACCCGGGATCCGGCTCGCGCGCGGAGCCCCGTGCATCTCGCGTTCGTCGCTGTTCGGGAAGTCGCCCGGATCCGAGAGGCAGCGCAATCGCGCCCCGGCATCTGGCTTATTCCGTTTTAGCGTTGCGCGTTGGAGGTGTCTCGCCGTTTTGCTTTCGCATTTTGTAGAGTCGCCACGCCGTTTTTATTAAGCCCAAAACATTGAAAAAGGGCATCAGTTTAAAGATAATTTTAAACTGTTTTTTGTGTGATGAGATTTTGAGTTCGGAGGTCAGATGACTCCTCGGGAAGAGAATATTAGAATATTAGAGCTCACCCGAGTAGCCTCGTAAAACGAGTCTTTCGGATACCCCTAATATCCTTTAAATGTTGTGTGTGTGTGTGTGTGCTTTTAAAAATGCATGCTGTATCGGATGTCTACATTGTATGCTATGTATGAAAATTTATTGAAATAGTAGAGGAAGGAAGCCTTACCAATGTTGGTTCGTGTCTGTCTTCCGCTGGGGAATGGTGTTTGAGGTCGGAGTAGCGTTGCACGGATCGGGATTGCTTCGGAGATGCCGGTTGTCCGCTGACGCAGTTTCGGCGTGAGTTGAGGTTGTAGGCTGCGTTCGGGCAGAGGTTCGCGTGCGTGGGGATCGTCGGGATCACTCGGGCGAGAGGTTCGGCGTGCGTTGTGGTGGCGAGGAGTTACTCGGGCGAGTTTCGGCGTGGTTTGGGATCGTCGGTTTGACTCGGAAAGAGCCGGACACCGTGGAAAGACCGGCAAGGCCTCTGAGTACCACGAGGGGCCTCGAGTACCTCGAGAGTGCCTCGGGCAGCGCGGGAGCCGTCTCGGGAGCGCTCGGGAGGCTTCTGAGCACCTCGAGGGGGCTCGGAAGGCCTCGGAAGGATCCGAAGGGGCCGGAATGCCTCGAAAGGTCTTAGAAGGGGAGCCGAAGGCTTAGGGAGGAAGAGAGAAGTGGGAGGTGTGTGAAAATGAGGAGGGGGAGCCCTCTATTTATAGTAAAAATTTCGGAGCAAAAGAGGTCCGTACGGACCTTCTTGGTTATCCGAATTTTGGATTTCCTCGATTTGAGGGAATCTGCAATGATGGAGAATATTCGGAATGATGATGTCCCCCATGCAATAAGGTCCGTACGGACCATCTTGCATGCAAAGAGGTCCGTACGGACCAACTCTGCGAGGAAGTCATCATTTCTTCCGGGATTTGAGGGAATATTGTGGACTTTAAGGGGATTTAGTAATCATTGAAACAAAGAGGTCCGTACGGACCTTAATTGCTTTTCTGATTTCCTGAAAATTCCCAAAAGGTCCTTTTGTCCCTTTTTATCCCAGAAAGGCTCCTCCCTTGGTTTGTTTGGGGGTTTGAGAGGGTTTTGAGAGGGTTTTGAGTGAGAGAGGTCTCTGAGACTGCGTGGGTGAGTCTACGGTGTTTCCCGTGTGTTTGAAAGGGAGTGATCCAGATTGGGGTACTTACAATGCCCCTTGCCCTACCCTCCCCCCCATCCAGCCCCTACCCCCCCCACCACGAATTTTTTTTTTTTGCATACCCCCTGCCCTACCCCCCCCCCCACAATTTTTTTTATAACCCCCCCCCACCCACCCACCCCAAATTTTTTTTAAAGAAGGGTAAATTGGTCATTTTATATGCTTTCATTTCATTCCTATAATTTGTATTTTCAAATCAAACATGATTTGCCAAGGAATTGAATGACAATTTCATTTCATTCCGTGTCAACCAAAGGAGGGGTTTGATCAGTTTTTTTCCATTCCAATCCCTTAAGGAATTCAATTCCGTTGACCATTCCATTCCTTCACTTTTTTTCCACCGAACCAAACGGCCCCTAATATTAGAAAGAGGTCGAGTGGGTGGTGTACAAGAAGTGAAAGTAGGATTTTGGGCCAGTGCAATGGAATAAGACGGATAGAAGTCGGATGGGATCAGCAGAGAATCTAGAATTTATAATTAGGGGGTCAATTTTATTATGTAGTGAAAAAAAATAAAAATAGACTACTAAAAGAAAATAAAACGGCGAATCTAAAATTTATAATTAGGGGGTCAAATTTATTAGGTAGTGAAAAAAATTAAAAATAGACTACTAAAAGATAATAAAATTTAATCTATATTCTTTTCATTAACATTAGTCAAATTTTGATGATAATAATAAGCAAATTATTATTATCATCAAAAACACATGAAATGTCTCTTAATTAACAATCATTTATTCATTTGTTAGGATGAAAATAAATTAAAAATTGCAAAAGTAGAGTTAGTAATTGATGCCGCAAGAAACGTGTTAATCAGCCTACGCCCAGCAATCAGAACTGTTCTCCTAGCTTTTGACCTGAAACAAAAAACCCACGATTAGTAGGAATGGTCTCCGACTTAGACCCTTGGGCGTGAGAGTAAGTATGGTGTATGAGCTGATAAATTATAATGAACAGGATGTATTCAGAATAACAAATAACAATTACCTCTAAACCGTTGATGTTGTGAAGTATTTATAGGCTTTGATATGAGTTATAATTGTAGTAGGATTGTATAAAATTCCTAGAATTGTGGATCAGATCGTGGAAACAATCGTGTACGTAAATAACTCTTGATTTGTAGAAATTATGTTATGGAAATGATTATAAGCACGCTCTGACTCTGTGGGTCGACGTACGTCTTGTAGGTCGAGGTCGCCTGCATGGGTCTAGGTCGACCCGACTGAATGATATAGCCGGATAATACTTGTATAAAATATGGATCGTATGTCTGAAAAAGCTAGGTCGGGACCAAGGAGGTCGGACAATGAGCTAGGTCGACTGATCTTTGTTGTTGGGCCTTGGGCCTTGCAATAGTTGAGCCGATCCACTAAGGATGTGGTGGCAATAACGTCTAAATAATTGGGCTTCGTATGTTGGGCCTAGCCCATCACTTTTATTCCGTTCAGTGGCCCCCAACTTTCTGGATCGACTTTTGTCGACCAGGAAGTTAAATAGGAATTTTGATGAAGATTTAGGTAGATCATAGCTGGATGCTCGAACAGCTAGATGGTCGACCATGATAACGTAGCTTAATCTTGGCTATAGAATGCTTTGACGACCAGATCTAGTGAAGCACCACAATGATGAGGAAATACGACGATTGGACAACTGCTTGGCTAACTACGCCGGCATTAATTGCAGAAGATTGAACCGTTTGAAACCCCCAAACTTTTTCAACTCAAATCAGGAAAGGTATAAAAGAAAAATTCTTTTCCTTCTCAAACTTTTACAACTCTCAAATCCTGAATATACCCAGCAAGAATTAGCAGCAAAGCGAACGGAATCTCCAGCGTAGTCCAGCTTTCGATTTGCCATCAAAAACCTATCTTCTTCGAATTAAACAAGGTACCCCTCTATTTATTCGCTTTTAGGTTTAATTTCTGAATTTCCTTTCAATTCCGCCATGGCTAGGACTTTCAGTTGTGAACCAGGGGTTTGGTATGGGTATTGTAGTGTTAACCGTAGGGTATATAAGCTCGTAGGTGGGGTATGGAAGGAGATGACCAAGGAGGAGTGTGCTTCCATCTTGACCAGGTGGGGTTTAAGCTTTTCCGAAGTAGACGTTCCTGTTGGAGAGAACCTGGGTGATTTGGAGGCAGACGACCAAAGGGTTGTTTGCTTTCATCTCTTCCATGAGCTGCTGGATCACTTAGTCTTGTTTTACATTAGGGGGCCCAATAAACCTTCATTCCTTAGATATAGAAAAGGATTTCCAGGGGAATCTAGGTCGCCCTTAGGTAGGTCACTTGGGTGTGTACATAGGACTGATTCCCCTGTTTCTTCTTCCTCAGATATGTCGACCCAATCTTCAGCGGGCTCCTACGGCAGAATCGTGGATGCTTTTTGCTCGACAGCAGTTCTAGGTCGGAACGAAAGAGGATATGTAGCTCCCAAGCCTACTGTGGGGAATAAAAACTCTGAGCGAGAATAAAGATCCTTTACAGCTTTTTTGAGATCAACAAGGAAGAATACCGCCTTACCCATTTCACAGACAAGCAGAGGAAAGCCCTAGAGTGGGGACATTGGGCTCTAAACCCCTCTAGAGTAGATTTTTACTATGGCCAGTTCGAGGTCGAGCTAAGACTCCCACTAGACCCCTTCATCTGTGAATTCTTGGAGTGTATGGAAGCTGTCCCCATGCAGCTAGGAGCCAATACCGTGAGGGTCCATATCTGCTTAGCCATGGTCTGCAGGTTTGTTGGATATGAGCCTTACATGAAGGTATTTAGGGAGTTTTTCAAGGTTGTGATTGACAAGAGGACCCTAGGGATTAGTACCCCGGCTAAGGCCAAGGCCCCCAAATTGATTATAAACTTTCTCGACAAGGTAGTGGGATAGAACTCCACATGATTTTGGTCAAGAGTCGATCTGGTTGGGAATTTCCACTACCCAGTTGTGAATGTGGCCCCAAGATTGCAGGATTTATGAACCGCTTTCTCGTATAAGGGGTCACCGCTTCACCTCAGTTTGAAGACATCCGGTTTAATTGAAAAACGGAGTCGCCACGCCATTTTGATTTCCTCAAAACTTTGAAAAAAAGGAATAGGGTCTGGAGGTTAAGTTACTCCTTGGGAAGAACGTTTGGTGTTCACCCAAGAGGCCTTGCCAAAGGCAAGTCTCCCTAGATCCAATTTTTGTGCTTGTTTTGTGCTCTCGTGTGTGTGTGTGATTTGAAAAGGGAGGGAATGTGCCAAGTTGTCTTCCGGACGTATAAACCATTTGAGTTGGTTATCGCTCGGGATTTCTTGGATTTGATGTGTTCGGGAATTTGATCCCGTGCTCATCTTGGACTTATGATCATCATTAAGTGACCTTTTTCGCCCTTCCGTTGGGATAATCAACCATATTAGGCTTGAGAGCCTTGGTGTGTTTTAAACCAACGTTCTTTGGGGCAAAGTCATATGTGATCGGAATAGAGGGACACCTTTTTATAGTCCAAGAATGAGACTCCTTAGAAAGGAAGAGCCTTTGCCCATCAATCCTATATCTTGAGACGATTTGAGCTTAGTAGGGACATTTATGCTCGTCTCAAGTGATGATCGGAGATGTAGGGGCCAAGGTTCGTCCGCTTCTAAAGGGACGCGACTATGGCATCTTTAGTGGAGGAAACGATGTAAAGATGAGACCTTTACACTGATCCACCCCACGGAATGCTTCAAGTACCAAAGGGACTAAGGGGAGGGGGTATAAAGATTGGATCATTATACTCGTCCTATGTCTTTCGTGCCTTAAGAAGGTCACTAGATAATCCTCGGAGAGTGATCCAACCATGAGGGACAATGGGGGAATGACATTTAAAATAAAGATTGCATTTTTATGTACAAAGTAAAAGGGACTTCACATCATCATGCGGTGGATCTTCCCTAGAACAAGCCACGTGTGGACCCTTGTTCATCCTTGGGAGAGGATCCCCGATGAATCCTTTGTGTGGGGGAAATGATATTTAAGGTACAAATTAATATCAGATTACAACTGAAAAAGGTTAAAATCAGATTACAGCTGAAAAGAGGAAGTTTTTGCAAACTGGCCAATGTTGTCGCATGACACAGGACTTGCATGGCAAGTTGTGTCGCGTGACACCTTTAGCCATTTGCAGAAACTTTTACAAGCCATATTTATAGATACAGCAAAGCAACAACATAACCAAGTTGCATCACTGATGGATATCAGAGAGCACATATATCAATAAAGAACACTTCGAGAGGGTGTGGATATAAGGGATCCACACTCGTCTAGAGTGTTTATGCAAGACCATGTCAAGATGATTAGATTACATGCAATACTACGGAAAAAAGCAACTGATCTAAACGATTTGAGGCTGAAATAGATAGACCATGATTAGAGCTCAGCCATTATAGCATATATAAGACTATTTGGTTGATTAAACCATATGTGTTTGAAAGAGAGGGAGAGAGGGAAAGAGAGTGTTACCCTTAAAGACCACGACTCCTATATCAAGTTAGATATAGGAGCCTTCAAACATCAGCTTCTGGAGCTGATATCAAACCCGGATTCAATGAGAACCGTTGGTTCTATGTGTATGTGGTATAGGACCAAGAGAGGAAGAGAATCATATAAAGATTGATTTTTTGTGTGTATATGAGAGTGGGTTAATAGGGGATTAGGGCTGGTTTGTGTATATTGGACATAATTTGAGCAGAGTAACGTTAAGGAGTGAAAAGGGGATCCCAAAATGAGAGGTGCATGCCTCTATTTATAGGCTGCATGGGAGTGGCTTGGTATGTCGCACGACATTACGAGGCATAACCGTTTTCCTTCTAGAAACATGCAAGGTGGCGAACTGGAATTTGTCAAGACATAGTATGTCGCACGACAAGACGGGCCTCAACCATTTTCCTTCTAGAAACCTGCAAGGTGGCAGATTATAGAATGCCCTTTCCAGCGAGGTTCTGCCTGGAATTTTAATTCTTAGCAGGTCCTTCCTTCCTTGGAAAGCTTGGAAAAGTTCCCGAATCGCCCCTGAACTTTATGAAAGTTCGGGGAATCGCCGAGAAACTTAACCGGAAGGCATGAGCCAGATTTGGATACTTACAGAAGCCCCTCTGCAACGGCACTTGCAAGGCAAGTGGAGTTGTCGATAAAAAGGATCCGATCTGGCAAACTGTCGAGATGGATTGGGTGACCAAGGAGGTCGAGTGGCTGAACCTAAAGTAGGCTACCTATGTATCCCGGAGGAATCAAGCCATGATCGTAGTTCGAACAAGTGAGAACTTACGGTGCCTCAAACCGAAGAAAGACCGAAATGGTCAAATGGCTGGACCTTTAAAGAAAGGATTCCTACGTATCCATAGGAGGGAATCAAGCCGGATCGTAGTTCGAACTAGTGACTATCGAGGAGAAGTCGCCCAGTGATTGTGACAAGAGGGACAAACCCAAGGATTTTTGGTGAAGAATGGGAAGGACCCGATGGGTTTTGTAAAGAAGCGGGAGGGACCCGAGGGTTTTGGTAAAGAAGCGGAAAGGGCCCGAGGGTTTTTGTAAAGAAACGAAAAGGACCCGAGGGTTTTTCGTAAAGAAACGGGAAGGACCCGATGATTTATTTATAAAGAAGCGAGAAGGACCGACTATTTTTGTACAGAAGCGGGAAGGACCCGATGATTTTTTGTAAAGAAGCAGGAAGGACCCGATGATGATTTTTTAAAGAAACGGGAAGGACCCGGTGATGATTTTTTAAAGAAACGGGAAGGACCCGTTGATGATTTTTTAAAGAAACGGGAAGGACCCGATGATTTTTGTAAAAGAAGCGGGAAGGACCCGATAATTTTTGTAAAGAAGCGGGAATGACCCAATGATTTTTTTGTAAAGAAGCGGGAAGGACCCGATAATTTTTATAAAGAAACGGGAAGAACCCGATGATTTTTGTAAAGAAATGGGAAGGACCCGATGATTGTAATTATTTGAGAAATAGGATTGAAAATGCCAGGGGCAAAATAATAAAACGGGCCACATGGGTATATTTGTAAAATAGGCCACGGGGGCACTGGAAGAAAATTTTGATTGATTTAAGAAATATAATTGGAAAATGCCAGGGGCACAAGGGATAAAACAGGCTTACGGGGGCAAAAATTGTAAAATGGGGCCTACAGGGGCAAAATTGTAAAAACAAGCCACATGGGCTAAATATGTCGCACGACTTAGTGCGCCCTGTGAACAGTCCCTTTTAAATTCCAACAGTCGTCATTTGAAACTCACTAAGATTGTGAGGGAGACGAAAAGCGAGTAAGAAAAGAGAGGAGACAACAGAGAAATCGAGAGGAATCGAGAGATTTGAGTCGGATTTGGTTTGGAACGATGCCTCCTAGGATGCGCCCTACGAAGAAGGCTCCACAACACACCGAGTTGGCCGCTCGACGAAGGGGAGTTCAGAGGAATCAAAGGCCGTTCATTCCGCAAGCTCAAAGGGGGAACTTTTATCCACAGCTTGATGAACACACCTCCGCTGCTGAGAAAAAAACCCATGGTATGCTTCTATCTGTAACCCTTTTTAGGTTTTAAAATTTTTTTATTTGGATGAAACTGATGAATTAACAAAAATCTGAACTTGCATGTGGATAATGAACTAATTGCATGTATTGAACTAGGAAATGTGATGATAAATGCATATTCTACATTTATATGATTTAACCTATTTTTATTTGAAAAAGGATGAGACGGACTCAAAATAAATAGACATTCTTTTGATAAAAATTGGGGCAAATAAAGAAAAAAAATAATGAAATATGATGGATATTTGGACGTACCCAAAGAATGATTTTTATTTTCCTATCATGACATGCTTTCAAGAACAGAATAAAATATTCATACCAGTGCTGTGTTTACCTGCAGGGATTTCATACCAGAGGCTCTCCGGAGGTGATTGGTAGGCTGTGGGAGAGCTTGCCTGGTAGCCAGGAGCAGGTACATTCGCCTAAGGGCATGGTCTACGCTGTTGGGTTGGGGCAATTTTTTAAGATGGCGAAGGCCATCGGAGATACACAGAGGAGTGTGGAGCTAGTGAAGGCATTTAGGCAGTTCTGGTGGGAGACCACTCACTCATTTTACTACTCCTGGGGCGAGGCGACAGTCACACCATATGACTTTGCATCCATTACGGGATTGCCATTTACTGCTGAGCCCCTCTACTTAGTTGAGCCCTTACTTGCTGTTGAGCCCCAGCCTATTGCTGATGCAAACTTCATGGGCTTACTCTGTTTCGTTCCCTAGAACAAGAAGGGGAATGGATATGAGTTGGGTGAGCTTCATGGTCGGATTGGGGAGCAGAGTAGAGACTATCCTGTTGTTTTTGATGATTCTGCTGAGAGCCGGCTGAGAGCCGAGAGATTGGCGAGAGCTTTTGTATGGGTGGGTTTTTCTGATATGATGTTCATCAACAGCGCGTCTACGGCCTTGATTTCACTATTGGAGCTTCTGAGAGCTTGGGATGCTGTGGGGAACCTGTCCTGGGGCGAGGCAGGTTTAGCCAAGATGTATTTGGCTCTAGATGACGTTAGTAGGGGGAAGGCAATGCAGTTCAACTGCTGTCACATGGCCTTTGAGGTATTCTCTCATCTTGACTTCTTCTCTTTTGCACATTTCACTCTGTCATTCCCTATCATTATTTCCCCCGTTTTGACTTCTTCTTCTTCCTTTCAGGCTTGGGCTTACGAGGTCTTTGGCTGTTATGTATGACAGATTCAGGATGAGTTTCCTGCTACCACTTTTCCCGCTCTCAGACGATGGGCGAAGGATGCCAGGAGACAGACCAGGGTGGAGGGAGTGAGGAGCAGGATTATGGCCTCGTATCAGGACACACTGCTATGCTTGAGAGGGACTCCTCAGCGACTGAGCTTATTCCCCTGGACTGGCCGATATGACGACCAGGGTTTGGATTATGCTGCGCACTTGACAGAGTGTCGCAAGTTGCTGGTGGGTTTGTCTGGGGATGCTCTATACTTGGGGGAGAGAGTCCATAGACAGCATAGGCCGGACAGGATTGCTCTGGTTCCTGTTGATCCTCCAGAGGACTTGTGGTTCCCTTGGAAGTTGGAGGATTTGGCCACTTTGATTCAGGGTGACGGCGCTTATAATCATGTTGAGGAGGGAGGAGACTACACTGCGTATGTTGCAGAGAGACTACGGTCACCGCAGGTGATAGCAGGGCATGGTGCTCAGAGCACAGGACCGTCATCCGAATATGTAGCGAGAGCCCCTTTGCCTCCTCCATATTTTGACTATCGAGGCGATGATCACGCGAGGCGAGCTCCCATTGACATGAGCTGGATTCATCCTCACCTCCAGCTTCGTGAGGGCTCTGGATCTGTGAGTGTCACCTTTCCTTCTTTATTATGTGCACCTGTTAGCATCCTTTTCCATTATCACGACCTGTCTCCTAATCTCTTTTGTTGTCTGATCGTAACAGGTCTCAGCTTAGTCCTACAGACATCTTTCTCGAGCTTACACGGGAGATTTAGACATGATTGAGTAGCTACAGAGGAGTGCCCAGTTCTGGAAGGAGCAATGTAGATCCCAAACTTCAGATGATGACTCCTCTCCCAGCTAGCCGGGAAGGAAAAGAGCTCGAGTCGACGTGGAGACGAGCGGATCAAAGAAATACTGGAGCAAGAACCCTTCATACATTCCTTCCAGGTCGGAGGACTCAGAGGACGATAGTGATGATGATGACGATGATCTCCCTGTTGATTCGCACGAGCTTGATACTACTGTTATTCCTGAGGTCAGTAAGTTCTATCGTGTGGACCCAGTAGCTTATCAGGCTTCGAATGATGATCCTGACCCTGTACTCACAGAGGAGGATGATGGAGGAGATACTGAGGATGAGGATGATTCAGAGTATCCCCCTTAGCTAAGATTATGACTTTTTGATTATTGTACCTTTTGAGAAAACACACCCTAAACTGTTCTATTTTTGCTATGCACTACTTTTGTACAAGATCAGAATTGTATATACATTGTTAGCTCTTTTATTGCAGGAGTCTATCTTAAGAATGGAAAATGGAATGATGATGGTATTGGTAAATGGCTTGATTGAATGGTTTGAATGGATTCATGGTTTGTATATGTACCGGGTGAGTGTGTATATGAATGTATGAGTGTATATGGAATGAATGACCCCTTCCCCATGCATTTGAGAAGTGGACGGATGATAGTTGCAGCAATTGACAAGTCGGGAAGTGCCCTGGGGAATGCAGAATGTTGCAGTTCACTGATGTCTGATGTTGGCAAAAGGTGTCGCACGACCTAGTACGCCATGTGGCTAGTTTTGTCGCGTGACAGAGGTAGTCTGAACTGTGCTTATAGAACCCTTGGAATTGGACTGGAATTGCCGACATGGGTTTGAATTGGGTGACCAATGAGGTTGCATGCCTGATCCTATCGGGGCATGGTGAAGAGAAACTGGTCCCTTGCTACGAAGATGGAAATGAGGTAACCTAGGAGGTCAAATGGCTGATCCTACTGGGAATGTGCCAAATGCAGGGAGTGACCAATGTGGTCAGATAGTTGGACCTTTATGAAAGGCCATCTCACCACTAAGGGGTGATGAAGGAAACGGGTGACCACTGCGGTCGGATGGCTAGACCTTTATGAAATTTTTACGCACCATTGAGGAACGGTGAATGAAAAGGGTGACCATTGCGGTCGGATGGCTGGGCCTTTATGAAAGGCTACCTGCGTATCCCGGAGGAATCAAGCCTTGGTCGTAGTTTGAGTAATCACTAGACAGTTAGGAACATGTCTAGTATCCTTGGAATTTTTGACAATTAACGGAGGAGTCACCTTGTTTGACAATTAATGGAGGTTGTCACCTTATTTGACAATTAAAGGAGGTTGTCACCTTATTTGACAATTAATGGAGGTTGTCACCTTATTTGACAATTAATGGAGGTTGTCACCTTACGAAATTAAAGCTTACGTCTCTATCGAGGAGATAGAGGTAGCTAAGGTTGGAAAACTAAAGCGTACTTCGCTATCTAGGAGATAGAGGTAGCTAAAGTTGGAAAACTAAAGCGTACTTTGCTATCTAGGAGATAGAGGTAGCTAAAGTTGGAAAACTAAAGCGTACTTCGCTATCTAGGAGATAAAGGTAGCTAAAGTTTGGGAAGCTAAAGCGTACTTCGCTATTGAGGGGATAGAGGTAGCTAAAGTTGGAAAACTAAAGCGTACTTCGCTATCTAAGAGATAGAGGTAGCTAAAGTTTGGGAAGCTAAAGCGTACTTCGCTATCTAGGAGATAGAGGTAGCTAAAGTTGGAAAACTAAAGCGTACTTTGCTATCTAGGAGATAGAGGTAGCTATAGTTTGGGAAG
Organism: Adenophora triphylla var. japonica; assembly: GCA_022495995.1. Taxonomy (NCBI): domain Eukaryota; kingdom Viridiplantae; phylum Streptophyta; class Magnoliopsida; order Asterales; family Campanulaceae; genus Adenophora; species Adenophora triphylla. The sequence goes on from JAFEMH010003858.1 coordinate 83,715, forward strand.
CTAAAGCGTACTTCGCTATCGAGGAGATAGAGGTAGCTAAAGTTGGAAAACTAAAGCGTACTTCGCAATCTAGGAGATAGGGGTAGCTAAAGTTTGGGAAGCTAAAGCGTACTTCGCTATCGAGGGGATAGAGGTAGCTAAAGTTGAAAAAACTAAAGCGTACTTCGCTATCAAGGAGATAGAGGTAGCTAAAGTTGAAAAAACTAAAGCGTACTTCGCTATCAAGGAGATAGAGGTAGCTAAAGTTGGAAAAACTAAAGCGTACTTCGCTATCAAGGAGATAGAGGTAGCTAAAGTTTGGGAAGCTAAAGCATACTTTGCTATCGAGGGGATAGAGGTAGCTAAAGTTGAAAAAACTAAAGCGTACTTCGCTATTAAGGAGATAGAGGTAGCTAAAGTTGGAAAAACTAAAGCGTACTTCGCTATCAAGGAGATAGAGGTAGCTAAAGTTGGATTTTGACAATTCGGAGGCTGTCACCTGGCGTTATTCCGTAATAACGAAAATAACAGGGGGATTTTGGGAGAAAATGTTATCATTAGTAATTGGCATGTTACTTGAGCCTCGGGGTGATTTTTTTTGTGGAAATGTGGCAGAAATTGGGCCAGGATGTATATATGAAATGTGTTTGGGAAATGATTTTTATGCAGGTTTTGAGAGGACGGGGTTGTATCCCTAGGGTGCGGACTGGATTGTTGTTGCTGAGATGTTGTCAATGTGGACCAGAATTCCCCCTTGGGCTGAGACTGGGTTTAAACCTCGGGTCTTGATTAATGTTCCTTTCTCAAGCTCTGGCACTTGAAGCTGATGCTGACATGCTTTTTAACATCAAAGACTAAAGCAAATGTCAAAGTGACCAAACCTCTCTTCTGAGAATGGATGCAACTTATCGAAAGCCCCGGTCTGAGGAGAAAAGTCTGCAAAGCCCCAGTTTCTTATTAAAGTGAGGGAAGATCCTTTTATTGGCAAAGCCCTGGCTTGAAGAGGTGACTTGGTAGAGTTTCGACTGATGACCTAGCAAAAGTCCCAATCTGATTGGTACTGCAAAAGTGATCCTGAGGTTGATCTGATCAAGATTGAATCCATTTTGTGACATAGTGAGGAACCCGATGCGGACCCCAAAAATGACTAAAGAAGCCCCAGTCTATACGAATTGTAGCAGAAGAGGGAAAACCTCTCCTTTCGTACTTACTTTCTTATTTTCTTTAGTCACTCAGTCAACCGCAAGAAGATGTGGAAGAATAGAATTTTAGAAATTTATACATGCAGGGGCATATTTTTCGAAAGATGGGAATAGATTCCGATTTTGTGTTATTTTGATGGCCTTATTTGACGTAGGTACAAAAACTCGCTTTGGGTTTGACTCTTTTGAGAGAGTATAAGCGTAGAAAGGTTGGTAAAAGTGTATGGAAGCTCCTGCTAACAGAAAATCAGTGTTTAGCACTATTTTTCCTAAGATGTAGAAAGAGAAGACTTGTTAAGACATCTGAAAACTTGTTTTATTTACAATGTTCACAAGATTGCTTAAAACCCTTTATTAATGTTCGGGTTATTCAACCACTAATCTCAATATGAAGAAACATTTTTATAAATCATAAGGAGAAAGTCAACCAATGTCGCGGATCAAGGTTGGCTGGGTGTGAAAGAAAGGTTTGTGTATAGAGAGGTCTTTGATGAGACCGGGTTTTCTGGATTTCGGATATGTTTATGGGAAAGGCCACTGATGAGATCGAATCTTCTAGAATTTGGATATGTTAATGACCGGACCATTTATGGTTGCCTACGTTCCCCTCATCGTGAGGAGCTCAGGTCGCCGTAGTTCGGCTTCGGCTGAACTGTGCTTGGCTTTTGAAAGGGCATGAATATTTGTGGTTCCTTTGGTGAGGAAGCTTGGATGAGAAGGTTGGGTGATGGGGCATGAGCCTTGGGATGATTCCTTGACCAGTCGTTTTGGACGGCTGCTTCAATTGCTTCCTGATTTTCGTCTTTTATTGGGGGAGAAAGGATTCGCATATGCCTAAAGGCTTATGAAATGTTTCTGCCTTTACTTTTGACCACTCCATTGTTATTGACAACTTTCATTCTTTCAACTTTGACTTTGCCCCACCTGTCAAGCTTCTGATTGGCGGTGCTGGGTCCTTGACCTCATTTTTTTATGTGCAACCCTATTTTTTGCCTAGACCGTCCTTTTACAAGGTTTTTAGCCTAGCTGGGTATTACTCTTTTTACACTATATTTTTTTTGATGCCCTTGAGGTCGAAGATAAGCTCCTAGGTTGTTATCAATATGGGGTCAATTTTTTGATGCTGAGTGACCTTTTGTTGTTCCTTGATGTTGCTGCCGTCGTTGACTTTGGTAAAGGTGAAGATGAGGACATGATTTAGGAGACGTATGGCTTGACGAAGGCTTTTATGAGATAAGGAAAGTGTATGGGGAAGGCATTAGTTGACTTTCTCACACTGATTAATTAGAACGTTTTATTTGTTGAGAAATGCAAGTGATCATATAAAATAAAACCATTTCATTAAATATAATGTGGGTGTGCAAATAATGTCTTAAGTCTAGCAAGAAAAGAAAAAGATTCTTTTATAGAAGATTTAAGATTAATAGTCCGAGGAGGACTTGATTGAAAGAGAAAAATACTAGAACCTACGAAAGTTGACTGAGAGACTATTTTATTTCTTAATCTTGCTCAAGGATAGGTAGCCCTTAGCCTAGCTACTCTTCGCTGGTTGGACTGCCAGGACGCTTGAGCTTTCCATTTTCTATTAACTTCTGAATTCCATACCGCAGACCGAGGCAGTGATCAGTTATGTGCCCATGATACTGGTGGAAGTGGAGGGATTTGAGGCCATGGAGCAGCTGGAGCAAGTACAAGTTATCCAAAGAAATAGGTCGGAAAAGTCACGGGGACGAAACTTGATGACTGAGCATACTGATGGAAGGAAGTGAACCTGGGAGGACTTTGAGGGATATTGGGATCTGTTTGAGTGGATTCAGCACTGCGCTGGTTGTTTTGAGTGAAAGGGGTAGTATCGACTAATTGTATCTTCGGGCCTTTCTCAAGCTTGGAACTGGCATTGGCCAAGTGTTCTCTGGGCAGGTTGTCCTATCGGATTCTCTCACTTTGGGCACTTGAATTTTGCACGGCGGAATCACTTCTTTGCCTGGTTCGACATGTTGGGTTGAGGGAGTACTGGTACTCATCATGAGGTCAAGATTTTCTTGCATTTGTTTCACTTGCGCCATCAATATTGCCACATGGGGGTCAATGGGAACTCTCGAATTACTGGAACTCACAACAGGACTTTAATCAGTAGAGGGAACCACAGCCACAGACTGGTGAAACTGACGGGTGAATTCACTAAGTCCGGTAGATGACAAATGAAAACTTGAGGCATCTTGATATTCTTTTAGCAACTCATGATTGCATTCAGGTGAGTATAGAGGTCTCAGAACATAGCCACATGGCTTAGACTGATTATGTGAAGCTGGAGCATAAATTGGCAGGTACCGCTGTAACTGAGGAACATGTGTGATGAAGCCCAATCCGTTCTGGGGAGCTGAGGGCGATGGAGCCCTGATGGCCTGAGATACTGGGAATCATATGTCAAAGGAGGAAGGTATTGGCTGTAGGATGGAGGGTATTGGTTGTAGGATGGAGGGTATTGGTTATAGGATGGAGGGACTGAGATCATTGTTTCTGGAGTTTCATCTTCAATCATGACCAAAGAACCATTTGCCTCAACTGTTACATGAACTCCATGACGGCGGAGAGCACCGATGAGCATGGCCAACTGCTCTTTATGAACCCTATGGGCATTTTCCAAAGCTAGGACTAACTCTTCATTCCTGATCATCGGATTTCCTGTACCATCACTGTTTTCTTTTATATCCGCCATTCTAAACCCCTGAGCAGACAAAACTGATGATTCTGATGAACTGTCTGAACCTGAGGTTTCCGCACTGAAAAGCCGCTGACCCGGTATTCTCACCCACTTCTTTCTCGCTGCGGAAAAGAGATAGGCAAGGTTTAGACTTGGGGGTGGGCGAGGTTTAGGCTCTGAGGTAAGTGTTTAGGCTGAAGGCTCAAGTAACATGCACTTATTGCTTAAATTTTGCTCAAAACACATTTTCTCCTAATCCTAATTGATCGGAAAGGATTTGACCGTGAAAGGTCAAGATTGAAAATTGGACCTTGAGGGTCTTGATTGGAGACTTGACCGTGAAAGTTCGAGATTAAAGATTTGACCAAGGAAGGTCGGGATCGGAGATCGAAGATCAGACCGTGGAGGTCGCGATTAGGGATTTGACCGTGAAAGGCCGAGATCAGAGATCGGAGATCGGACAAGGTCGCAATTGGAGATTTGACCGTGAAAGGCCGAGATCGGAGATCGGAGATCGGACCATGAAGGTCGCGATTAAAGATTTGGAGATTGGAGATCGGACCGTGAAGGTCGCAATTAGAGATTCCAGAAATGGGACCATGCAATTCTGATTCCATTAATTGTTCAAGTTTACTTAAAAAAGTGTCTTTTATTTATTTCTATTTGGTTGGAAAAGGGGTTGTCCTTCTTTTTCGCAACTACTCTAGATCCTGGATCAGTGGGTTCCGTCACTACGTCTATAAGCCCCTAGTTTTCCACCTGTATTTCGACCTCCCAGGATGGACAGCCCCGGGTGAGGGTCCTATAGGGCACGCGGATCCCACCGACCGAGAGAAAAGAACGGTCCTAGGGTCTAGCAGATCATAGGAAATTTTAACACACGAGCGATGCGGATTATAGTCAAGGCAACGCCAGGAAAGTCTCGTCTTTTAGCCTTAACGGAATTTCGGCAGAGTTTCGCTTACGCAATAGACGTTTTTACTTTGGCATTTTCCAATAAAATAATAGGCATGGGTCGGACGGTAAAAGTCGAATGACACGGCGTCACATTTAACATTGTTGCATACGTCGCGCGAGTCAAAGCCAAAGTCAAAGTCGGGTAAATATCTTGCCAATTTTTCCTTGATAAAATTTCGGCAGAGCTTCGCTTGCGCGAAAGATCCTGATTTTTGGCACGGACTCGGGCTTGACTCTTACGTATCTCGTGCGGGTCAAAGTCGAAGTCTATGCCGCGGTCAAGATTCTGCCCATTTTTCCTTGGTAGAATTTCGACAGAGTTTCGCTTGCGCGAAAGATCTTGACTTTCGGCATGGGCTAGGGCTTGACTTTTACGGGGGTATACAATGAGGCTATATGATAGGGTCTAGACCAAAAACCAACCAAAAAGTCACGGTTTTAAAATGTGTGACACGGACTAGTGCATTGGTCGACACTGGATGCCATGGGGAGTTTGGGATGATTCCGTGCCCGCCCGGAAGCATCGTAATGCTGTCCGTGACTGCAGTTGAATAACCATCCCAGGTTAAAAGGATGTGCGTGCAAAGTGTACATGATATATATGGTGCGCGTAGTGTGCGGCCTCCTAAAAAATGATCCTTTTTGAGTTAAAACAGAAATTTTCAGAAATGTGTTTTAGAGGAATGTTTTTTCGGGACGGGGGAAATGCAATAATTAAGCATGTAATTTTCTGGAGCTCGGTCAGCCTTGGAACTGAATATCGCCAAGCTGCTAAAGCTGCCAGATTAACCTCAGAAGTGTCCTGGTGAAACTGCCCAAAGAAGCCGCCCGGCTATGATCCAGGCAGATCAAGCCATACGGCTGGATCAAGCAGTTTTTCAGGTTCCAAATTTTTTCATTTCCAGGCTGTTTCCCCAGACATTTTGGCAACTTTTCAGCTTCAGAATGCTCACTGTTCAGTATTCAGAGTATGCACAATCCAAAAATCAAGATGCATGCAAAATAAGAAAAGAAAAACAAGCACAAAAATTGGATTCACGGCGGAAGGCTAACCCTCGTTAACATTTCCAATGCTTCTTATGAGAAAAGAAGTTTGGAAACATTTACTTATCCCCAGCGGAGTCGCCAAACTGTGAATGTGGGCCCAAGATCGCGGGATTTGTGAACCGCTTTCTCGAATAAGGGGTCACCGCTTCACCTCAGTTTGAAGACATCCGATTTAATTGAAAAACGGAGTCGCCACACCATTTTGATTTTCTCAAAACTTTGAAAAAAAGGAATAGGATCCGGAGGTAAGTTACTCCTTGGGAAGAACGTTTGGCGTTCACCCAAGAAGCCTTGCCAAAGGCAGGTCTCCCTAGATCCAATTTTTGTGCTTATTTTGTGCTCTCGTGTGTGTGTGTGTGTGTGATTTGAAAAGGGAGGGAATGTGCCAAGTTGTCTTCCGGACGAATAAACCATTTGAGTTGGTTATCGCTCGGGATTTCTTGTATTTGATGTGTTCGAGAATTTGATCCCGTGCTCATCTTGGACTTATGATCATCATTAAGTGACCTTTTTCACCCTCCCGTTGGGATAATCAACCATATTAGGCTTGAGAGCCTTGGTGTGTTTTAAACCAACGTTCTTTGGGGAAAAGTCATATGTGATCGGAATATAGAGACACCTTTTTATAGTCCAAGAATGAGACTCCTTAGAAAGGAAGAGCCTTTGCCCATCAATCCTACATCTTGAGACAATTTGAGCTTAGTAGAGACATTTATGCTCGTCTCAAGTGATGATCGGAGATGTAGGGGCCAAGGTTCGTCCGTTTCTAAAGGGACATCGACTATGGCATCTTTAGTGGAGGAAACGATGTAAAGATGAGACATTTACACCGATCCACCACACGGGATGCTTCAAGTACCAAAGGGACTAAGGGGAGGGGGTATAAAGATTGGATCTTTATACTCGTCCTATCTATTTCGTGCCTTAAGAAGGTCACTAGAAAGTCCTCGGAGAGTGGTCCAACCACGAGGGACAATGGGGGAATGACATTTAAAATAAAGATTGCATTTTTATGTACAAAGAAAAAGGGACTTCACATCATCATGCAATGGATCTTCCCTAGAACAAGCCACGTGTGGACCCTTGTTCATCCTTGGGAGAGGATCCCCGATGAATCCTTTGTGTGGGGGAAATGATATTTAAGGTACAAATTGATATCAGATTACAACTGGAAAAGGTTAAAATCAGATTACAGCTGAAAAGAGGAAGTTTTTGCAAACTGGCCAATGTTGTCGCGTGACACAGGACTTGCATGGCAAGTTGTGTCGCGTGACACCCTTAGCCATTTACAGAAACTTTTACAGGCCACATTTACAGACACAACAAAGCAACAACATAACCAAGTTGCATCACTGATGGATATCAGAGAGCACGTATATCAATAAAGAACACTTTGAGAGGGTGTGGATATAAGGGATCCACACTTGTCTCGAGTGTTTATGCAAGACCATGTCAAGATGATTAGATTACATGCAATACTACGAAAAAAAGCAACTAATCTAAATGATTTGAGGCTGGAATAGATAGGCCATGATTAGATCTCATCCATTATATCATATATAAGACTATTTGGTTGATTAAACCAAATGTGTTTGAAAGAGAGGGAGAGAGGGAAAGAGAGCGTTACCCTTGAAGACCACGACTCCTATATCAAGTTATATATAGGAGCCTTCAAACATCAACTTCTGGAGCTGATATCAAAACCGAATTCAATGAGAACCGTTGGTTCTATGTGTATGTGGTATAGGACCAAGAGAGGGAGAGAATCATATAAAGATTGATTTTTTATGTGTATATGATAGTGGGTTAATAGGGGATTAGGGCTGGTTTATGTATATTGGACGTAATTTGAGCAGAGTAACTTTAAGGAGTGAAAAGGGGATCCCAAAATGAGAGGTGCATGCCTCTATTTATAGGCTGCATGGGAATGGCTTGGTATATCGCACAACATTACGAGCCATAATCGTTTTACTTCTAGAAACATGCAAGGTGGCAAACTGGAATTTGTCAAGACATAGTATGTCGTACGACAAGACGAGCCTCAACCATTTTCCTTCTAGAAACCTGCAAGGTGGCAGATTCTAGAATGCCCTTTACAGTGAGGTCCTGCCTAGAATTTTAATTCCTAACAGGTCCTTCCTTCCCTGGAAAGCTTGGAAAAGTTCCCGAATCGCCCCTGAACTTTATGAAAGTTCGGGGAATCGCCAAAAAACTTAACCGGAAGGCATGAGCCATATTTGGGTACTTACACCAGTGCTGAGTCTTAAATAATGAAGGAAGAGGAGTACTGGGCTCCTGATTGGAGCAAAGAGTTGATTCGTAGGTCGAATTTGCTAGCTAGTAGGGGACCCATCAGCTGGAACCTGTTGGGGTCGAACAAGAACAACTTCATCCAGGCTGATATGTTGCTGGGTGGAGATGGGGATGTAGCCCCTCTGGCTCTGATAATTAGGTGATTAAGGTACCCAAACTGGGTAATCCACGAACGAGAGAGATTTGAGGCCCAGTGCCACTTTTGTAAGAATGAGGCCGGCCACTGTATGACCCAAAGAGAGAATCTTGGGGGTAAAGTGTTCTCTTGCTTCTTATTTCTTTACTCATCAATATTTAGCTTGTCAATATTTGGCTTGCTTAATAATGGCTTGTCCCTTGTCCTGTGCAGTTCTCACCGCCGATCAAGCAGCTAACATGATGCACATCTTGAGTACCAGTCAAAGGAAGAAGAGCACCAAAGCTTATGGTGAAGCCAATGCATGGGCCAGCAGGGAGAAAGAGGCGGTAGAGAAGGTCAAGCTGTTGCCCAAGGATGGTGTGGGGATGGTTCCCATTGAGGAGACTGGGTCGGCTGACCCCTTGTAAAGTGATTCCCCCCAAGTTCAAGCAGCTGGGGTGGAAGTTGATGAGGTCGATACTTTGGTTAAACCTATCTCGGACTCTGGTCCAATACTTGAGCCTACTTGAGACGCTCCTCAAAAAGCTGCTGATGTCAACGTCGTCGACCTGGAGAAAGAAGATGATGAAGATGACCGCCCTATTAGCAGCAAAAGGAAGAGGTCGAGGTTCACCCCAGGACCCGAGGGGGATGATTCTCTTTGAGCATCGGGCTCCATTACAAAAGATCTTCCACCCAAAACCTCCCCAGTTTCATATGCTGGGTTCGTACGAGCTCGTGTAGACAAGCTGAGTGACGTTCCTCCTCTCACAGGAATTGACAGCTTAAGTCGGGAATACCCGGAGCTGGAGTATGGGCAGGTGGTAGTGAGGCGAGCTGCTGATAGGGAATTAGTGGCTAAGTATGTTGAAAAGGGTCTAAGTGCTGAGGAGTGCTGTGCTAGGTCAGGCATGGTCCATTCTGAGGTAAACCTTGAGTTTTTTCCATGTCATTTGTTTTCCCTTTTGACTGTACATCCGTTTACCAACTTTCGATCTGACCCTTTGTCCTTTTATTTTTCTTGTAGTCTCTTGCTTTGGTCGAGCTAGCTAAGAGCAGCTGGAGGGCTGTCGAGGAGAGAGAAAATCTTGCCACAACAAAGTATGATCGGAAGTCTGCTGAGCTTGTAGAGATGAGGGAGAAGTATGTTGATTTGGACTCAGCTTATGAGGTTCTCAAGTTGGTGAAGGATGATACAGTGAAGGAGAGAGACGAGCTGCAGTTCGAGCTAGGTATTGCCAGGGAGGAGCTGAGTATGCTAAGGGAAGAGACCACAACTTCCAGTCTGGAGAAGGAGGAGATGAAGGTCGAGCTAGAGATGGTCAAGAAGATGCTTCAAGATCGCAATGACCTGATGACCAAACTGAGTGACGAGCATGGGGCTGCCAGGGTGAAGTGGGAGGAGGAGTCCCTGGCTAGGATGAAGGCGGCCAAAGAGATTGCTGGTAAGGAGGAGGTGGAGGCCTACAAAGATAGCGACGAATATTTTGACATCACCCAGAGCCGATCCTTCTCATTTTATGATGTTGGTCGATGTCACATGGCTCGCCGTATTCTATTGGATCCTTCAGTCGACATCTCCCTTTATCAACTGGCCAAATGGGCCTCAGAGGACCAATATGATATGCTGGCCCGCAGTGGTCATCCCCAGGTGCCCTATAATTATAATGATCTGGCAGCCATCACCCAAGAATATGAAGAGGTTAGGGCTGAGCCTTGGGTCGCACCTCCTATAGAGCAAGTAAATTTTAATACCATGCTTCAAGACTTGGAGGAAGCTAATGAAATGGATGAGGATGCTGGTGTTGGGTTTTATGGGTCCATGCATAGTGGAATTAAGCATCAAAATAACACAAAACCGAAAGCCCTAAGATCCGTTCTATACGATTAATTGAATTCCTATGAGATAGAATTTACCAACCATTATTGCTTTCCGTTCTTGATCTATCGAACGATTTATCGGTGTGATTTTGAATCACAATCTTCGATCTTCAAAAACTTGAATCTTCATATTGCTTTTAACAATAGAACTCTAGGCATTGATCGTCATACGAGCGAAGACCCTCTAGTAGTATCCACACGTTATAATGAACCAAGAACAGTTCTTGAGAATTGCTAGATTCTTAAACCTTATGGAAGAATATTGAGAGAACTTTTGGTTGTGATTTTCCTTGAGAAAAATCGGCTCTCTTATTTTTATTTAGGGTTTTCAGACTTTAATATTTATACTACATTAGTATAGGTATTAGTTTCCTAATCGTATTAGGAAAGTCTGTCAAACCGTTTCAGACTTACTATGTCGCACGACCACAATCAGCCCATGGGCAAGTTGTGTCGCGCGGCGGCTCAAGTCATATCAGGAACTCTCAATCAATTCTTCCTTTGGTTTAACCAATTCATTCTAGTTGTGTGTGACCCAATAGGATTATATTATGTTGGCAATGAGCTCGATCATATCGATCCTCATAAGACATAAGCGGACTCTAGCAAGCCATTATGTCTACCCAAATAATATAACGTAAGAGTTCACGTTTCCAATGGTACACTTCCATTTCTCCCTTTGTCTCACGATGTTATATTGAACACAAGTCATGGTCCACGTCAACTTTTATTTGTTCAATGCTTTCTCGATCTCGAGTATAATGATAGTCCAATCATATTGGGGTGTGGCCACACTCTTTCATCATTATCACTCATCGAGGGGCCCAAGCAAAATATCTCTCTTTCGAGGGACAAATTCCATCTTGACTTATCATCCTTCCCATCATGAATCCGATCATGCCAAAGATAGCCTTTATAAATATCGTGTTAAGATATCATTTGACTAAAATCAAACATGACTTTCATCATATGTAAGGTCATGATAATCTCAGGTCTAGGGACTAAATGAAGTGACCATATGAGATTTAATTATGACATTTGACCATGACATAAATCTCATACGGGTCAAGTCCAGTCACTTGTTCACTAACAAGTACCCATAATTTCAATGTGCATCTATATGCATATAATCATCACATGATTATCCATTGACAATTATACTAATTATTCTCTTAATAATTAGGGACGGAAATTATTACAACAAATATGCAAAATGTATAATAATCTAATAATAAACTTAAACGATAAAGATGATACATAACGGTTTTAAGTTAACCATAACTAAAGCCTAGGGTATTACACCAACAGTCTCCCACTTGCACTATGCTCCATTTATGTATCGAATACTTATGGATCTAACATGACCATCATGCTACTGCATGTGCGAGGATCTTTGTAAGTGAATCCCTAATGTCATCATCGGTTGATACTTTGCATATTTTAACGTCTTCTCATTCTTTATGAATTCCTCGAAAAACGTCTAAGTACGTGTTTGGATCACCGTTGTGATCTTGGAACATTTATCACAACAAAAGTTCCATCGATTAGTGATACTTGGAACATTTCCAAAATACTAATGAACTTTTGATCCAAACTGCCTCTTTTAGCTACATCATATGTTGCTAAAGTTTGGCCTTAGTAGTAGAATCGGCTACGATTTTCTGCTTAGAACTCTTCTAATAAAACCGCACCTTCAATAAGCATAGACACAAATCCTAATTGCGATTTTAAATCAACTTTGTCATTTTGGAAGCTAGTTATATATGCAACCCTTACAACAAGATTAACTTCCATTCTTTCAAATACCAAGAACGTATCCTTAGTTCTTCTTAAGTACTTAAAGATCATCTTGACTGCCATCCAATGGTTCATATCAGGATCAGATTGGCATCGACTTATCATGCTCAAAGCATATGAGACGTCGGGTCTAGCATAAGTCATGGCATACATGATAGATCCAAATGCCGGAGCATATAGAACTTCATTCATTCCCTTTTGCTCATCAGTTGTCATAAGACAATGATTATTGCTAAGAGAGACACCATGACCCATTAACAAGTTGCTTTTCTTAGAATCTTCTAAGAACCTTGTCAATGTGAATACTTTGACTCAAACCAATTTATCTTTCTAGATCTATCTCTATAGATCTTGATGCCAGGGATGTAAGCGGCCTTACCCATATCTTTCATTGAGAAACTTTTCCTTGACCAAGACTTGACAGTCTTAAGTGTCGGAACTTATTTTTCCAATGAGTAAGATATCATTGTAATAAAACAATAGAAATAATACTACACTCCCACTGAATTTCATGTATACACAAGGTTCATCTTCGTACTTGATGAAGTCAAACTTTTGACCAATTCATCAAAATGAAGATTCCAATTTCTTGAAGCTTGCTTTAACCCGTCTCATGGATTTTGCAACATGCATACTTCATTAGAATTTCTTGGATCGACAAAACTCTCGGGTTGTGTACTATACACATCCTTAAGAAAATCGTTTGACATCCATTTGTCATATCACATAGTCATAATATGCGATCATGGCAATTTGAAATTCTAATAGACTTCGACATTGTAACTGGCGAAAAGGTTTCAACATAATCAATACTATGAATTAACCTAAATCCCTTTGCTACAATCCTTAGTCATGAAAGTATACACCTTCCCATCCATGTCGGTCTTGAGGACTTACTTGCATCCCTTTAGTTTTTACACCTTCAGGTAGCCCAATCAAATTCCAAACTTGATCATCAAACATGGATTGCAATTTGGACTCCATGGTTCCTAACCATTTATTCAAATTAGGAGTGGACATCGTTTCTAGATAGGAAGTAGGATCGTCATTCTCAATAACTTCCACTTTATTACTTTCCGAAACGAGAAATCAATATTTCTTGAGTTCGGATCGTAACCTATCCGATCTACAATGGACTTGTGCATCTTGAACCGGTTCCACAATTCCTTGTGAACTTGGTTCCATTTCTACTCTTGGATCCATGCCATTTTCAGGTTCTTGAATTTTCTTCAAGATTAATTTTACTCCCTCTAGATTCTTTATTGAGAAATAATTTCTCAAGAAACGAATCAAATAGAGCAACAAACATTTTGTTCTCTTTGTGGTTGTAAAAATCAATATCCGAAAATAACTTAGTCAGATTTGGTGCTAAATTATAAGAGACAAGGCTCATTGCATAAGATTCGCAACCCCAAATCTTCATGAAAGACAAACTACGTTTTCTTCCATGCCACATCTCATGTGGGACCTTAGGAACCGATTTAGTAAGGACTCGATTCAGTCTAACCGCATTATTTCTAATGCATATACTCAAAAGGATTTAGGAAAGTCAACTTGACACATCATCGAACGAACCATGTCTAACAAGGTTCAATTCCTCCTTTTAGACACACAATTCATAGTGGTGTTCCTTGTGGAGTCAATTCTTGAAACAATTTCACAGTTTTGAGATGATTGTCAAACTCTTGGCTCAAATATTCACCACCTCGATCTAATCGAAGTACTTAATAGTTTTGCCAAGTTGTTTTGTATTTCATCTTGAAACATCACAAACGATTCACCTTTGGACTTCATCAGACAGACATAGTCATATCTAGATAAGTCTTTAGTGAAATATGATGAAACACCAAAATCCTCCCCTAGCAATGCTGCTTAATGGTCCACATACATTTTATGTATAATGACCAATAAGTCACTAGCCCTCCCACTACTTTAGTGTAGGGTGGTTTGGTCAATAATCCCAATAAATAAGATCCACATTCCTTAAATGATTCATGGTCATATGAGTCTAAAAGTCCATGTTAATGGAGTTTAGATATATGTTTCTTATTTATTTGACCAATTCGGCAATGCCATATGAACGCGTTGTTCATATTATTCGGTTTAGATTTCCATTTATATTATAGATATCTTCAATATTATTTTGTTTCTCATCCTCAATGATATGAAGATCATTTAATGACATATGCAATACAATAAGGCATATCATTAAATAAATATAAAACTTCTTATTTTCAATAAGAAAATTATATCCTTCATCATCCATTTAAGAAACGGAAATAATACTCCTACTCAAATCCGGAACGTAGTCTTACTTATTCAAAACAAGTACTAGTCCACAAGGTAAAGTGACTTCATAAGTCCCTATGGCTAATGTAGCAACCCTTGCTCCATTCATACGCATAGGTTTAATTTACCTTCTTTGAGTAGCTTTCTATTCTTTGTTCCTTGCACATTTAAACAAATGTGGGATCCATGTCCGGTATCATATACCCAAGAACAAGAAGTCGAAAGAAAAATATCTATCATATAGACACTTGAAGTAGTAGCAATCATATTGCCCTTCTTCACCTTTTAGGCCTTCCTAATAAGCCTTGCAACTTTGCTTCCAATTAACAATCTCATTGCAATGGTGGCAAATTGCATCCTTTTGAGACACTTTGGGTTTAGCCTCTTTGGCTTTGCAACTTTTGCCTTAGGTTTAGCAACCTTTGCTTTACCTTCTTTTCCTTTCTTTTATGAACCCTTTCTTGTGTTAACCATTAACACAATTTGTGGATTGCTCCTTGTTGCATCTCATGCATTAAGAGCCTTCACTACAACATACATATTTTGCCTAGCTCGCATTTGGAACATTTCCTTTTGCGTTGTGCTAGAACAAAAGTAACTTTCATGTGTTCAAGGTTCTTCATAAGAGCCTTTAAACATGGTGGCAAGTATAAGGCAATCAATACACTTAGAATCATCATCATGTTTCTAATGTTTCTCCTTATTTGCCCTTTGCAACATTTGCAGTGGGTTCAGCAGGAACGGATTCGTCAAGAACGTACACATTTACCTAAGAACCATTCTTTAGGCTTCTGATCCAATTAGAATTATATGTATGTTCCTTTCGAACTTTGTCCTTCATAAGGACGAATCACAATTATCATTATGTAATGATACTTCTACAACAAAATATACAAATTATATGAACAAATATCAATATCAACACATTTATCACTTAAGAGAAAATAATGTATTTTATAAATACTCCCATTAAATCATACACCTTCCAATGCAAATAAGCATAATATGCATTTAATGGGCTAAGATCCAACTTTAATTTAATCTCAAGCACGCTATGGCGCACCGCTCAAGATTAAATTAATTAGTTAGAAAACATCAATCATATCATATATGACTCTTAGATCTTTTATGAGATTTGTTTAAGACATCCTATGTCTAAGCATATTTTAATCTCATCTTATGCCTTGGGTCCAAAACCATTTTGATAACCCAATTAAGTTCATCCACTTTAAACGTATAGGAACCACCAGTTCCTCATCTTGCTCGCAAACGGAATAGAATCAAAGCACCTTGCTATGGCAAGCCCACCCAAAACTATCCGAGTGGTCTCAAGTGTTTTAATCATGGATTGGCATAAAGAACTTAAAAGTTAAATGAAGGTTCTTTAAAGCAGATTATAAGCATATCAACAACGATAATTATAATGTACACCAGGTAAGTTCTCAAGAAAAATAGGTGAGCCACAAGGACTGCTTAAGTACCAAATCTTCCTTCGACATAACTCTCCTAGTCATGCACAATTACAATACCAATTTGAATGCAACATAATCAATACTTTGTATACTGACTTGTTTCTCATAAACAATCAGATTCCTTTAAATTTTGTGTAAACTGACTTATTTCTCATAAACAATCAGAAAACCAAAATCTTAATGTTTCAACTAAACATTTAGGAAATTACAAATCAATGTTTCAACTAAACATCTAATAAAATTCTTAACACTTAAGAACAAATAATTCATGCATTGCAACAATTAATAAAAACACATTTAAATTAATTAAGCATGCATAAATAATGAATTAATCTAGCATAGCCCTATAAACTTAATTTCCAAAAATTTATAGCATCTAGATTAAGACAAAAACATATCAGATTATAAACATAATCATAGATTAGCAAGGAAAGATTAACAAATTGAAACTGCTCTGATAAGGCAAAGTATGTCGCGTGACAGAAGCCTTCATAAGACCTGATCTGTCGCACGACCTTACGATGCCATCAGACCAGATCTGTCGCGTGACATAGTCCAAATATGTCGCGTGACAGAGAGTTACCAGATTTGCAGATTTTTCCACCTCTTATCAATTCCAATCATGGAGCAATTAAATCATGTAAAACGACCTTTTAACATATTTAATTAAGCATAATCAGAAAACGATTTTCATATTGTTTCACATAAACAATTAAAATTCTACCGCATACAAAACATGCAATAAGCATATAAATAATTTATATCTTAATTCTAGCATGTTAATTCAAACTTAACCATACGAACGGGGCTATGATACCACTGTTGGGTTTTATGGGTCCATGGGCAGCGAAATTAAGCATCAAATTAACACAAAACCCAAAGCTCTAAGATCCGTTCTATACGATTAAATTGAATTCCTATGAGATAGAATTTACCAACCTTTATTGCTTTCCGTTCTTGAGCTATCGAACGATTTATCGGTGTGATTTTGAATCACAATCTTCGATCTTCAAAAAACTTGAATCTTCATATTTCTTTGAACAATAGAACTCTAGGCCTTGATCGTCATACGAGCGAAGACCCTCTATTAGTATCCACACGTTAGAATGAACCAAGAACAGTTCTTGAGAATTGCTAGATTCTTAAACCTTATGGAAGAATATTGAGAGAACTTTTGGTTGTGATTTTCCTTGAGAAAATTTGGCTCTCTTTTTTTTATTTAGGGTTTTCAGACTTTAATATTTATACTACATTAGTATAGGTATTAGTTTCCTAATCGTATTAGGAAAGTCTGTCAAACCGCTTCAGACTTACTATGTCGCACGACCACAATCAGCCCATGGGCAAGTTGTGTCGCGCGGCGGCTCAAGTCATATCAGAAACTCTCAATCAATTCATCCTTTGGTTTAACCAATTCATTCTAGTTGTGTGTGACCCAATAGGATTATATTATGTTGGCAATGATCTTGATCATATCGATCCTCATAAGACATAAGTGGACTCTAGCAAGCCATTATGTCTACCCAAATAATATAACGTAAGAGTTCACGTTTCCACTGGTACACTTCCATTTCTCCCTTTGTCTCACGATGTTATATTGAACACAAGTCATGGTCCACGTCAACTTGTATTTGTTCAATGCTTTCTCGATCTTGAGTATAATGATAGTCCAATCATATTGGGGTGTGGCCACACTCTTTCATCATTATCACTCATCGAGGGGCCCAAGCAAAACATCTCTCTTTCGAGGGACAAATTCCATCTTGACTTATCATTCTTTCCATCATGAATCCGATCATGCCAAAGATAGCCTTTATAAATATCGTGTTAAGATATCGTTTGACTAAAATCAAACATGACTTTCATCATATGTAAGGTCATGATAATCTTAGGTCTAGGGACTAAATGAAGTAACCATATGAGATTTAATTATGACATTTGACCATGACATAAATCTCATACGGGTCAAGTCCAGTCACTTGTTCACTAACAAGTACCCATAATTTCAATGTGCATCTCAATGCATATAATCATCACATGATTATCCATTGACAATTATACTAATTATTCTCTTAATAATTAGGGACGAAGATTATTACAACAAATATACAAAATGTATAATAATCTAATAATAAACTTAAACGATAAAGATGATACATAACGATTTTAAGTTAATCATAACTAAAGTCTAGGGCATTACACCAACAGCTGGCGCAGAGATCAACAAAGATCAAGTTTTTACAGAAGCTGAGCAAGTCGAACAACAGTAGCTACTGATGATCAAAATGTTTGATCCTTTTTTGTTTTGATGGTGTAATGAGACAAGTTCCAAATATCTTTTGATTAATGCCTTGGCCCAGTTTTGGGAGGTGTCTAACTCATAACACTTTGTTTGCTCAAGTCCTGGCCCGCTTTTGGGGGACTTTATTTATTCGATCATAGTTTACTATACTTGAATCACTTTGTTTTGATCCTTACGTGTATATGTTTGTCGAACTAGATTGAATGATGAACGAAACTGACACAAGTTTTTGGTCGGACCAGTTTCAAGAACAAGGTCGACCAATCACTTTAGTCAAGTTTGTTTAAGAACGAGATCGACATTGGTCTTTAGCCGGACCTGTTTAAGAACGAGGTCGGTTTAGGACTTTTAGTCTAATCTGTTAGAAGATCGAGATTGAGTAAGAGTCGAATCTATTTGAACGAGGTCGACTAAGAGTCAGACCTGTTAGAGGAACGAAATTGACTATGAGTTGAATCTGTTAGAACGAGGTCAACTAAGAGTCGAACCTGTTAGAGGAACGAGATAGACTATGAGTCGAATCTGTTAGAATGAAGTCGACTAAGATTCGGACCTGTTAGAGGAACGAGATTGACTAAGAGTCAAATATGTTAGAATGAGGTCGACTATGAGTCGGACCTTTTAGAGGAACGAGATTGACTAAGAGTTGAATCTGTTAGGACGAGGTCGACTAAGAGTCAGACCTGTTAGAGGAACGAGATTGACTAAGAGCCGAATCTGTTAGAATGAGGTAGACTAAGAGTCGGACCTGTTAGAGGAACGAGATTAACTAAGAGTCGAATCTGTTAGAACGAGGTCGACTAAGAGTCGGACTTGTTAGAGGAACGAGATTGACTAAGAGTCGAATCTGTTAGAGTGAGGTCGACTAAGAGTCAGACCTGTTAGAGGAACGGGATTGACTAAGAGTCGAATCTGTTAGAACGATAATTTTGCGGTCGACTAAGAGTCGGACATGATTTGAATGAAGCATAGAAGTAATACAACTTGTTTGAATAGAACTGTCGTTTTATTGATGAAGTAGATCGGTTACATAGAAAATAGAATGATGTAACTTAAAAGTACTACTTAATAAGGTGGCTAGTATGCCACAGATGTTTCAGCACGTCACCCTCTGGATGACCAATCATATATGTTCCCTCTTTGATAACTCGAGTGACGACGTACTGACCTTCTCAATTAGTAGATAACTTATTCTGCTATGCTTTCCTTCCTGTTACCTCGATCTTCCTCAGCACGTAATCTCCCACGTTGAATGACCTCTTCTTGACTTTCTTATCGTGGTAGCCCTTGGTTTTCTGCTTGTAGTTGACCATTCGTAGTTGAGCTGTAACCCGCTTCTCATCGAGTAAATCCAAATCGATCAATATGTTAACGTCGTTCTGATCGTGATCAAAGAAGACTACCCTTGTTGTAGGAACCTGTAGCTCGGCGGGTGTCATGGCCTCTGATCCCAATGTAAGGGCGAATGGGGTTTCACCTGTAGTCCCCCGGGTGGTTGTGCGGACTGCCCAAATAGCGATGGGAAGTTCGTCAAACCATCTGCCAACTCGACCTACCAAGCCTGTTTTGAGTGCTGATAGGACCAGTTTGTTCGCTGCTTCTGCCTGCCCGTTACCTTGAGGATATGCGACTGACGACTTCCAGTGTTTGACTCCTAATTTGTTCATCTCCATTTCGAAGGTTGTGGAGAATTATAGCCCGTTATCTGACACAATAGCTTGTGGAATCCCAAAACGACACCAAATGTAGTCGTGGATGAAGTTGATGGTGTTTTCCTCCGTAATCTTGGCAAGAGGCTTGGCTTCGATCCATTTGGTGAAGTAGTCAATGGCTACGATCACGTACTTACAGTTTCCTAGGGCGGGTAGGAAGGGACCAATCAAATCAACTCCCCACATGCTGAAAGGCCAAGCTGCGATTACTGGAGTTTGCTCGGTAGTAGGCAGTTTAGGTTGGTCGGCAAATCTCTGGCACTTGTCAGACTATTGAACAAAATCATGAGCGTCTGCTCTAAATTGAGGTCAATAGTAACCCAAATTAATCAGCTTGTCAGTCAAAGTTTTGGCCCCCGGGTGTCCACCACATACTCCACAATGTACCTCGTGCAATAGCTGAGTAACCTCCATGGGGTGAACGCACCTCAATAACGGCTTTGTGAAAGATCTTCTGAATAGTGCATCTCCGTGTATGACATACCTTAGAGCTTTTTTCTTGATTGCTCGAGCTACTTTCTAGTCAGCGGGTAACTCCCCCTTTTCTATGTAGTCCTTCATCTCTTCGGTCCAGCATTAAATATTAATCCAGCCGGCCCTAGTGTCGTCAATCGAGCATAGAATCTGAACCCTTTCGTATGCTGGATGCTCTAGGTAGGAGATCGGCTCTCCATGCTGTTCGTCTGATGTGGCCAACTTTAAGAGCTGGTCGACCAACTCGTTATCTTCTCGACCTACCCTTTGTATCTCCCAAAATACCAAGTCTTTGACTAATTCCCTCAGTAGGTCGCAGTATTTGACTAGGGTAGGGTTTAGCACTTCATACTTCCCTCTGACTTGGTTTACGATTAACTGTGAGTCACAATAGGCCATGACTTTAGTTGCCCCAAAACACTTGGCATACTCGATAGCTGCGACCAATGCTTTATACTCGGCCTGATTGTTGGAAGCCTCAAACTTGAACCTCAGTGCTTCCTCAAAAACTTTTCCTGTCTCTGGCTTGACTAGAACAATCCCAGCTCCGCTAACATTCTTGGTTGCCGACCTATCATAGTAAACTTTCCAGCAATCATCAGGAAAACTTACTGCGTGCTGACTTGCCAGTTCCTTTCCCTTCACACTTTCCTTCGCGGCTCTCACTTTGCTATCTTCCTTGGTGAACGTAAGCTCGACCAAGAAGTCTGCCAAAGGTTGAGCTTTCAATGCCTTTCAAGGCTTATACTCAATGTCGAACTCTGTTAGCTCTATTGAATAGTTGAGTAGTCGGCTTGAACTTTCTGGCTTGTGTAAAATCTTCCTCAGGGGAGCGTTGGTTAACACAATAATAGGGTGAGCTAAGAAATAAGCTCTCAGCTTCCTGGATGCAACGACCAAGGCATAGGCCACCTTTTTTGCATTAAAATACCTGCCCTCTACGTCGGATAGGGCCTTGCTCACATAATAGACAGGCTTCTAAAGCCCCCTTTCTTCTCTAATTAGCACGGCGGCCACCGCATGGTCGCCAACTGACAGATATACGAACAAGGTTTCCCCCATGACCGGGCTGCTCAGTAAAGGAGGAGAGGCAAGATACTCCTTAAGTAGCTGGAACGACGATGAACATTCGGCCGTCCATTCAAAAAATTTAATCCTTGAAATTAAACAGATCGCGCACGGAACGCGACGAGCGGATTTCACACTGGACCTCGCTGAAAAGAGAGAGTCGCGATGCCATTTTGTATTACGAGCCTAAACTTTGAAAAAGGCTGGTTTGAAAAAGTAGGTCGTTTTGATTGGGAGCCAAAACGTAGGAAAAGGCTTTTTGAAAAGGAGGTCCTTTTGATTGGTAGCCAAAACTTAGGAAAAGGCTTTTTGAACAGAGATTGTTAGGTTTGGAGGTCAGTTTACGTTTTGGGAAGAATATATGGAGATCACCCGAAACGCCTCGCATGACGAGTCTTTCTACCTTTCTCGAAAAGTGTGCAAGTGTGTGTGTGTGTTCGTGCTATTTTTGAAAATGAGCTTGAATGACAAGCTTTAATCATGGTTTGAATGACAAACGTTGATTTTGGAAAAGATCGTTTGAATGACAAACGTCGATTTTGAGTTTGAAAAGGAGTTCGAATGACGAACTTTGGTTTTGAATCGGAAATGAGCGTTTGAATGACAAACGTCGATTTTGAGTAGGAAATGAGTGTTTGAAGGACAAACGTCGATTTTGAGTCGAAAATGAGCATTTGAATGACAAACGTCGATTTTGAGTTTGAAATGAGCGTTTGAATGGCAAACGTCAATTTTGAGCCGGGCATTATGATGTTACCCATTTTGATGAAAATGATGGCAAATGAGATGCGATCAACAAGTCATTTTGTGACTTGGACATTTGAAAGTAAATACTATCAACAAACCAAACGGTTTGGACTTGTAAATGATAGTATTGAAATGCGGTATCAATGGATCGAACGATCCGGACGGTAAAAGTACGATCAACGAGCCAAACGACTCGGATTTGTAAAGAGCGTAAAGTAAGTGCGATATCAACGGATCAAACGATCTGAACGGTAAATAGCAATCAACGAGCCAAACGGCTCAGATGGTAAAAGTCCGATCACGAACCGAACGGTTCAAACAGTAAATGACATAAAAGTAAAAAATGGGACTCGAATGTCGTTTTAACCCTTAATTACTTCTCTCGAGGGAGAGAAGATGATAGAGGACTAAAACGTATCAAGTCCCATAGATGGCGTTTCATCTACATTTTGGAAACTTTGTTCGGATCGAAAGTAGCGTATGACGCGTAAAACGAGGCGAAGCATAGTTTAGAGAGTGAGAGTATTACCAATGGTTAGGTGTTGACTCTTTGGCTCGAGAGGACGTATACAGGATACAAAAAGGTGTTTGAAAGGTGTTTCAGAGGTGTTTGGCTCATGTTTGACTTGGAAAACGTGGTTTTCACGCAAACTGAGGCATTTTTGGGGCTCAGGAGGGGGTTTTGGTTGCTGGAACCCTGGGGTTTTTGCTAAGAGTAATATTTTTTGACCTCCTTTATTGAAGGGGAGAGGCTGTATTTATAGGGGGTGAAATGGGAAAACAGGCCGTTCGGTCCTTTCTTCAGTTTGAGGGACCTTTGAGGTAATTTGAGAATTGCAGAGACTGGTTGATCAATCATGAAGAACAGGCCGGCCGGCCAGTCACTCAATTTCAGGGGTATTTTTATCTTTTCACCCTTGAATCTGATTGATGGAGATGTGGAGGCTTGCATGTGTGCCACATGTCCTAGCTTAGTCGCTAAGATTGGATTTTTGCTCCGTTAATCCCAGTTTTGACTGTTTTCTAAATAACTGTCAGAGAAAATGTCAGAACAGTTCCGAAAAATCCCGAAAATTGCATATTTAAGGGAAAGTGATATTTTCACGTGTACGAACGTGGGATGAATACACTTTGAAATTCTGATGCATGGGGTAGTCCTGGAAAGTCTCGTTAATCTCGGGAAGGAAAAGTTAACGGATTCTCGTTAACTTGGGAAGTGCCAGTTAACGGATTGTAACGATCCGGGTTTGGGTACTTAAAATAGCCCCTCGGCGACGTCACTTTCAAAGGAAGTGGGGTCGTTGAAAAAGATAAGGATCCCAAATCGAGAGATGCCTTATGGAGAGACCTGGACGGTCAAATTGCTGGACCCTATAGTAAGGATTCCTACGTATCCACGGGGGAATCAAGCCGATCGTAGTTCACGGGTGTGAAGGCAATTCGTAGGGGCCTCGACTTGTGGGGAATGATTAGGAGGAGTTCATCCTGATTGAGACTTTTTTGAAGACGTCAAAACCTGAGGGAGACTATTTGAAGGCATCTATACCTGAGTGTGACTATTTGGAGGCGTCTAAACCTGAGTGTGACTATTTGGAGGCTTCTAAACCTGAGTGTGACTATTTGGAGGCGTCTATACCTGAGTGTGACTATTTGGAGGCGTCTAAACCTGAGTGTGACTATTTGGAGGCATCTAAACCTGAGTGTGACTATTTGGAGGTGCCTATACCTGAGTGTGACTATTTGGAGGCCTCTATTCCTGAGTGCGACTATTTGGAGGTGCCTATACCTGAGGTGATGAGGGCGTGTGGCGCCTCAGACCGATATTTCTGAAAGGAGATGAGAAAGTTCCATCCCCGACGGAGTTTTCTGAAAGGAGATGAGAAAGTTTCGTCCCCGATGGAGTTTTCTAAAAGGAGATGAGAAAGTTCCGTCCCCGACGGAGTTTTCTTGAAAGGATATGAGAAAGTGTGATCTCATGCTGGGAATTTTGGCAAAAATTACAGGAATGGTTGTGTTAAGCTTGCTTTTTTTTTTTTAACAACATGAAAGGATTGACGTTCTAACGGCGGGGTTAGGAACGGAATGTGATCTCGGGAGAGACTGACACATTGCTGGGGAAAAGCGTCCAGAGTTCTAACAAAGGGAGTTAGGAACTGAGGAGATTGATTGACGTTCCTTTTAGAGGGATGGTCTTAGGATCCTGCTGGTGTGAATGTGGTGCCCAAATTATTTTTTTTGTTTTTCATTTGGATTCACTTGAGTTTGAAAACATCTGGTTTAATTTGAAAAACGGAGTCGCCACGCCATTTTGATTTACTCAAAACTTTTAAAAAAAGGATTTAGGGTTCGGAGGTTAAGTTACCCCTTGGGAAGAACTGATCGTCGTTCACCCAAGGTGCCTTGCCGAAGCAAGTCTCCCAAGATTCCATTTTTCGTGCTTGCTTGCGTGCTTTCTTGTGTGTATGTGTTGAAAAGAGGGGGGGGGATATTCCAAGTTGTCTTCCGGACATATAAACCATTTAGTTGGTTATTGCTCGGGATTCCTTGGATTTTTATGTGTTCGGGACTTTGATCCCGTCCTCATCTTGGACTTGTGATCATCGCTATTTGACCTTGGGTCTTGCGTGATCAAGAGAAGGACTCTTTTTTATACAAAATGGGGTTCTTTAGAAAGGAGTGTCCTTAGCCCATCAATCCTACATCTTGAGATGATTGAGCTTACGTAGGGACTATTATGCTCATCTCAAGTGATAATCCGAGATATAGGGTTCAAGGTTTATTCTTTTCTAAAGAGATTGTGGCACCTTTAATGGAAGAAATGATGTAAAGATAGGATCTTTACACCGGTCCGCTCCTAAGGATGCATCAAATACCAACGGGGACTAGGGAATGCATGTTTAGGATAAAAATGACATTTTTGATGAAAAAGATGACATTTTGGGTGCAAGGGATGCTATTTTGTTTGCAAAGGATGCTTTTCATGTAAAGAAATGATTTTTAATGCAAAGGATGCATCTTTATGTGGAAAAATAACATTTTATATGCAAAGGATGCATAAAGATGTCATTTTGAAAGCAAAGGATGCTACTTTGATGTAAAGAAATGATTTTTAATGCAAATGATGCATTTTTATGTATGAAAATGGGTTTTAGGTGCAAATGATGCAATTTTTAATGTAAAGGAATCATTTTTAAGTGCAAAGGATGCAACTTTTATGTAAAAAAAAAAAAGATTTTTAGGTGCAAAGAATGCACCTTTAATGCAAAGACTACATTTTTATGAGCAAAAGATGTTATTTTAATGCAAAGGATGCAAAATGGAGGGAGATATGATTTACATGTTCAAAGATATGATCTTTAATAACAATATACCAAGTCCCAAGCAAATATATAGTAATATATAAAGTAAGGAGCAAATCTATCACATATATACAAGTATAATGCAAGATAAAGGGGATGAGAGGTTACCAATGGTGGTGACCTCTTTCTCTTTGGAGTTCGCCTAGGGAAGGGACCAACTTTTGGAGGCTTCAAGGAGGAGGGAGGTGGCTCTTGGCACTCTCAGCTTGCTGTATTTTTGTAATGATGTTTTTGTAGAGTTTTTGTGCTGAAAATTTGTCTTATGAAATGGGTAGAGGAGGCCTCTATTTATAGGCAGTCTGGAAATAGCCAATGAAGCCGTACGGCCTGGAGTTCTCTCCTAATGCAGCCATGCGGCATTATCCACTATGACTCAGCATACTTCTAGAATCATGCAAGGTGGCCTTCTAGAAGGGTTTCTATATAAAAGGAAAACGTGGTTTTTTAATTTCAATTAATTCCTTCACCCCTCGGAAGGTTCGGAACAGTTTCCGAATTGCTCCTGAACTTTAGGAAAGTCTGGGAAATTTTATGGAAACTTAACCGGAAGGCATGAGCCAGATTTGGGTACCTACAGAAGCCCCTCGACAACGTCACTTGCAGGGCGAGTGGGGTTGTCGATAGAAAAGGATCCGATCTGGCGAATGCCGAGACAAATTAGGTGACCAAGGTGGTCGAGTGGTTGAACCTTTGGAAGGCTACCTACGTATCCTGAGTGGGAATCAAGCCATAGTCGTAGTTCGGAATCCACTGGAGAAAGGGGTGTCATATGTGACGAATTGGCTGAACCTAAGGTAGGCTACCTACGTATCCTGGAGGAATCAAGCCAGGTCGTAGTTCAAGTCTCACTAGATGGTTAGGAACATGTCTAGGATCCTTGACAATTAATGGAGGATGTCACCTGATTGACAATTAATGGAGGTTGTCACCTGATTGACAATTAATGGAGGTTGTCACCTGATTTGACAATTAATGGAGGTTGTCACCTGATTGACAATTAATGGAGGTTGTCGTCTGATTGACAATTAATGGAGGTTGTTGCCTGATTTGACAATTAATGGAGGTTGTCACCTGATTTGACAATTAATGGAGGTTGTCGCCTGACTGACAATTAATGGAGGTTATCACCTGATTTAGACTAAAGCTTACGTCACTATCGAGGAGATAGAGGTAGATAAAGTTTGGAGAACTTGAGCGTACTTCACCATCTGTGAGATAGAGGTAGCTTAAGTTTGGAGAACTTGAGCGTACTTCTCAATCTGTGAGATAGAGGTAGCTTAAGTTTGGAGAACTTGAGCGTACTTCTCAATCTGTGATAGAGGTCGCTAAATTTTGGAGAACTTGAGCGTACTTCTCAATCTGTGACAGAGGTAGCTAAAGTTTAGAGAACTTGAGCGTACTTCACTATCCGTGATAGAGGTAGCTAAAGTTTGGAAAAACTTGAGCGTACTTCAAAATCTCTTTCGAATCAGAGATAGAGGTAGCTGAAGTTTGGAAAAACTTGAGCGTACTTCACAATCTCTTTCGAATCAGAGATAGAGGTAGCTGAAGTTTGGAAAAAACTTGAGCGCACTTCACAATCTCTTTCGAATCGGAGATAGAGGTACACCTTATTTGATTTAATTCTAATAGAGATAACGGAGATTTTTGGGAGAAATTTATACGATTTGGGAATTTATAAGGTCTTTCAGACCGGGTAATTTAAAGTCTTCCGGGCTACGGATAATGATTTGGGAAAAACGTTATTCATTTGGGAATAACGGAGATCGAAAAGGGTCGAAATGTTATTCCTTCATTCGGGAATAAAGGAGATCGAGAAGAGATAGCGAAATGTTATTCCTTCAATCGGGAATAACGGAGATCGCGAGAGAGGTCGAAATGTTATTCCTTCATTCGGGAATAACGGAGATCGAAAAAGGTCGAAATGTTATTCCTTCATTCGGGAATAACGGAGATTTTTTAACAAGAAACGTTATCCCATTTGACGATAACGGAAGGTTTTCTGGAGGAGACGTTATCCCAGCGATAACGGAGGATTTTTCGGAGGAAACGTTATCCCATTTGGCAATAACGGAGGATTTTTAGGAGACAACGTTATATCCATTTGGATGTAACGGGAAAACTTGGGAGAAAGCGTTATTCCATTTGGAGATAACGAGAATATTTTGGGTAAAAGTATTTCCTATTTTGATTTGGTAATCAATTAAGGTCATCTTTCTTTGTGCATGTCACATGAGCCACGGGTTAACTCTTTGCGGGAAGGCAATGTGAGGATTTTTATGAAACAATGTGTTTGGATGCATGTGTTTGGATGTATGTGTTTGGAAACTGTTTGAGACATGTTTCGAGCAGGTGTGGTCGTATCCCTTGGGTGCGAACTGAACTGCTGTTGTTGCTGAGATGTGGCCAACGTGGACCAGAATTCCCTCTTGGGCTGAGATTGGGTTTAAACCTTGGGTCTTGACTAAAGTTCCCTTCTCAAACTCTGACACTTGAAGCTGATGCTGACAGGCTTTTAGAACCAAAGACTAAAGCAGATGTCGAAGCGACTAAACCTCTCTTCTAGGGGTGGATGCGACTTATCGGAGCCCCGGTCTGAGGAACAATTTCTGCAAAGCCCCATGTCTTATTAAAGCAAGGAAAGATCCTTTCATTGGCAAAGCCCCGGTTGGACGAACTGAGTAGGCGAAGTTTTAGGTTTCGAAGAAGTGACTTGGTGAAGCCCCAATCTGATGACCTAGCAAAAATCCCAATCTGATTGGTACTGCGAACGTGATCCTAAGTTTGATCTGACCAAGACTGAATCCGTTTGGTGACATTGTAAGGAACCCGCTGCGGACCCCAAAAATGACTAAGGAAGCCCCAGTCTAAAGAGATGGCTTGGCGAAGCCCCAACCTTGAAAAGTTTCAAGGCAGCCCTAATGCGAATCGTAGCAGAAGAGAACCTATCCTTTTTTTTTTCTCTATTCACTCTGTCAACCTTAAGAAGATGTAAAATAATTTATACATGCAGGGGCATATTTTTTTCGAAAGGTGGGAATAGATCCCGATTTTGTGTTTTTTCGATGGCCTTATTCAATGTAGGCACGAGAACTCGCTTTGGGTTTGACTCTTTTGAGAGAGTATAAGCATAGAAATTTTGGTAAAAGTGTATGGAAGCCCCTGCTGACAGAAAATCAGTGTTTAGCACTATTTTTCCTAAGATGTAGAAAAAGAAGACTTGTCAAGACATCTGAAATCTTGTTTTATTTACAATGATCACAAGATTGCTTAAAACCTTTTATTAATGTTCGGGTTATTCAACCACTAATCTCGATATGAAAAAACATTTTTATTAATCATGAGGAGAAAGTCAACCGATGTCGCGGATCAAAGTTGGCTGAGTGTGAAAGAAAGGTCTGTGTATAAAGAGGTCATTGCTAGGACCGGGTTTTCTGGAATTTGGATATGTGCTTATGGGAGAGGCCATTGATGAGACCGGATTCTCTGGAATTTGAATATGCTTATGACCGGACCATTTCTGGTTGCCTACGTTTCCCTCATTGTGAGGAGCTCAGGTCGCCGTAGTTCGGCTTCGGCCGGACTGTGTTTGACTTTGGGAAATGGGATTTGTGGTTACTTTAGTGAAAAGGCTTGGATGAGAAGATTGGATGATGAGGCGTGGGCCTCGGGATGATTCCTTGACCAAGTCATTTTTGGACGGCTGCTTCAATTGCTTCCTGATTTTTGTCTTTCATTGGAGGAGAAAGAGAAAGGCTTCGCTTTGACCACTCCATTGCTATTGATAACTTTCATTTTCTGAGCTTTGATTTTGCCTGTCTGTCATGCTTTTGATTGGCGGCGTTGGGTCCTTGGCCTCATTTTTTTTATGTGCAACCCTGTTTTTTGCCTAGACTGTCCCTTTACAAGGTTTTTAGCCTAGCTGGGTATTACTCTTTTTTGCACTACATTTTTTCTTTTTTTTTATGTGCAACCCTGTCTTTTGCCTAGACCGCCCTTTTTTTGGGATTTTCAGCCTAGCTGGACATTACTCTTTTTGCAGTAATATTTTTTTTCTCTTTTTTTTTTTAGCACCTGAGGGCCAAGGTGAGCCACTGCTTGAACTTTCTTGATGCCCTTGAAGTCGAAGGCGAGCTCCTGGGTTGTTGTCGACACGTGGTCAATCTTTTGAAGCTGAGTGGCCTTTTGTTGTTTCTTGATGTTGCCGCCGTCGTTGACTTGGTCAAGATGGAGGTGGGGGCATGATTGGGAAAATGTATGGCTTGATTGAGGCCTTTTGTGAGGTAAGGAAAAGTGTATAGGGAGAGCATTGGTTGACTTTCTCACACCGATTAATAAGAACGTGAATTATTTCGAGAGATTACTTGTTGAGCAATGCAAGTGATCATATAAAATAAAACCATTTCATTAAATGTAATGTAGGTGTGCAAATAATGTCTTAAGTCTAGCAAGAAAAGAAGAAGACTCTTTTATAGAAGATTGAAGACTAATTACAATGTCCGAGGAGGACTTGATTGAAAGAGGAAAATACTAGAACCTACGAAAGTTGACTGAGAGACTATTTTTATTTCTTAGTCTTGCTTGAGGATAGGTAACCCCTAGCCTAGCTACTCTTCGCTGGTTGGACTGCCAGGACGCTTGAGCTTTCCATTTTTCTGCTAGCTTCTGAATTCCCTATCGCAGACTGAGGCAGTGATCCGTTACGTGCCCATGATACTGATGGAAGTGGAGGAATTTGAGGCCACGGGTCAGCTGGAGCAAGTACAAGGTGTCCAAAGAAACGGGCCGAAAAAGTCACGGGGACAAACTTTGTTGACTGAGCATATTGATGGAAGGAAGTGAACCTGGGAGGACTTTGAGGGATATTGGGATCTGTTTGAGAGGATTCAGCGCTGCGCTGGTGGTTTTGAGTGAAAGGGGTAGTACTGGTTGGTTGTTGAAACTAAGAAACAGGCGTAATGAAGCCCGATCCGTTCCGAGGAGCTGAGGGCGATGGGGCCCTGATGGCCTGGGATGTTGGAAATGATTGAAAAGGGGTAGTCCTTGGCAAGGGATCATATGTGGGTGGAGGAAGGTATTGGCTGTATGACGGAGGGCATTGGTTATAGAATGGAGGGATTGAGATCACTGTTTCTGGAGTCTCATCTTCAACCATGACCTGGGAGCCATTTGCCTTAACTGTTACCTGAACTCCATGACGGCGGAGAGCACTGATGAGCAGGGCCAGCTGTTCTTCATGAACCTTATGGGCATTTTCCAAAGCTAGGACTAACTCTTCTTCTCTGGTCATTGATTGACCCGAACCATCACTGTTTTCTGTCAAATCTGCCATTTTGAATTTCTGGCTGACGAAACGGACAATTCTGACGAACTATCTGAGCCTGAGATTTCCGCACTGACAAGCCGCTGACCCGATATTCTCACCCACTTCTTTCTCGCTGCGGGAAAGGGATAGACAAGGTTTAGACTCGGGGGTAGGCAAGGTTTAGACTCGGAGGTAAGTGTTTAGGCTTGGAGGTAAGTGTTTAGATTGAAGGCTCAAGTAACATGCACTTATTTTGCTTAACTTTTGCTCAAAACACATTTTCTCCTAATCCTAATTGATCGGAAAAGATGAGACCTTGAAAGGTCAAGATTGAAAATTGGAGATCGGACCGAGGAGGTCGCGATTAGGGATTTGACCATGAAAGGTCGAGATGAAAAATCGGAGATCGGACCGAGGAGGTCTCGATTAGGGATTTGACCATGAAAGGTCGAGATAGGAAAATCGGAGATCGGACCGAGGAGGTCTCGATTAGGGATTTGACCATGAAAGGCCGAGATGGAAAAAATCGAAGATCGGACAGAGGAGGTCTCGATTAGGGATTTGACCATGAAAGGTCGAGATAGAAAAAATCGGAGATCGGACCGAGGAGGTCTCGATTAGGGATTCCAGAGATATGACCATGCAATTATGATTCCGTTAATTGTTCAAGTTTAATTAAAACAATGTCTTTTATTTATTTCTATTTGGTTGGAAAAGGGGGTTTGCCCTTCTTTTTCGCAACTACTCTAGATCCTGGATCAGTGGGTTCCGTCACTACGTCTATAAGCCCCTCGTATTCCACCTGTATTTCGACCTCCCAGGGTGGACAGCCCCGGGCGAGGGTCCTATAGGGCACGCGGATCCCACCAACCGAGAGAGAAGAACGCTCCTAACGGGTCTAGCGGGTCATAAGAGCTTTTAACGCATGAGCGATGCGGATTATAGTCAAGGCAATGCCGGAAAAGTCTCGTCTTTCAGCCTTAACGGAATTTCGGCAGAGTTTCGCTTGTGCGATTGACGTTTTGACTTTTTGGCATTGTCCAAGAAGATAATAGGCATGGGTCGGGCGGTAAAAGCCGGATGACACAATGTCACATTGAACTTCGTTGCATACGCTGTGCGTGAGTCGAAGTCGAAGTCAATGCCGGGTCAAGATCTTGCCAATTTTTCCTTGTCGGAATTTTGGCAGAGCTCCGCTTGCGCGAAAGATCTTTGGATTTTTGGCACGGACTCGGTCTCGACTCTTATGCATCCCGTGTGGGTCAAGGTCAAAGTCAATGCCGGAGTCAAGATTCTGCCAATTTTCCTTGGCGAAATTTCGACAGAGTTTCGCTTGCGCGAAAGATCTTGACTTCCGTCATGGGCTAAGGTTTGACCTTTACGGGGATATGCAACTGGGCTGTATGACGCGGACTAGACCAAAAACCAAACAAAAAAAGTCACGATTTTAAAATGTGTGACACGGACTGTGCATTGGTCGACACTGGCTGCCATGGGGAGTTTGGGATGATTCCGTGCGCGCCCGGGAGCATCGTAAGGCTGTCCGTGACTGCAACTGAACAACCATCCCGGGTTAAAGGGACGTGCGTGCAAAGTGTACAGGATATATAAGGTGTGCGTAGTGTGCGGCCTCCTAAAAATATTCCTTTTTGAGTTAAAACAGAAATTTTCATGAATGTGTTTTAAAGGAATGATTTTTCGGGACGGGAGAAAATGCAACAGATAAGCACGTAAATTTTCTGGGAGCCCTGGTCTGCTTTGGAACTGAATAGCCCCAAGCTAACAAGGCTGCCAGATTAACCTCAATTTTGTCCTGATGGAATTGCCAATGAGGCCGCCCGGCTGGAATTCAAGGCGGATTAAGCTGTGCGGCTGCATGGATCAATTTTCCAGGTTCCAATCCTTTGCAGTTTCAGGTTGCTTCCCGAACATTTTAGGCACCTTTCAGCTTCAGAAGGCTTCCTGTTCAGTTTACAGAGTATGCACAATTCCCAAGATGCAATATGTAATGCAATGTAAGGAAAGAAAGCAAGCACGGCAAATGGAATCTGCGACGGGAGGCTAACCCGCTCAAAGGAAAAAGCTTTCTCTTTTTTATTATGTTTCAAAAAGATATACCGGTACGTGGGATTGTTAGACCACCTTTTATCCCAAGCCTCGGGTTAGGAAGCGATACAAGATGGTTAGTGGTTTCCACCTATATACCGGGTATCATTTTTTTTACTTTGAAAATGAAAGCTTTCTCCTTTGGTCGGTCCCCAGCGGAGTCGCCAAACTGTGAATGTGGTGCCCAAATTATTTTTTTTGTTTTTCATTTGGATTCACTTGAGTTTGAAAACATCCGGTTTAATTTGAAAAACGGAGTCGAGTCGCCACGCCATTTTGATTTCCTCAAAACTTTGAAAAAAAGGATTTAGGGTTCGGAGGTTAAGTTACCCCTTGGGAAGAACGGATCGTCGTTCACCCAAGGTGCCTTGCCGAAGCAAGTCTCCCAAGATTCCATTTTTCGTGCTTGCTTGCGTGCTTTCTTGTGTGCATGTGTTGAAAAGAGGGGGGGGGATGTTCCAAGTTATCTTCCGGGCGTATAAACCATTTAGTTGGTTATCGCTCGGGATTCCTTGGATTTTTATGTGTTCGGGACTTTAATCGCGTCCTCATCTTGAACTTGTGATCATCGCTATTTGACCTTGGGTCTTGCGTGATCAAGAGAAGGACTCTTTTTTATAATCCAAAATGGGGTTCTTTAGAAAGGAGTGTCCTTAGCCCATCAATCCTACATCTTGAGACGACTGAGCTTACGTAGGGACTATTATGCTCGTCTCAAGTGATAATCGGAGATATAGGGTTCAAGGTTTATCCTTTTCTAAAGAGATTGTGGCACCTTTAATGGAAGAAACGATGTAAAGATAGGATCTTTACACCGGTCCGCTCCAAAGGATGCATCAAATACCAACGGGGACTAGGGAATGCATGTTTAGAATAAAAATGACATTTTTGATGAAAAAGATGACATTTTGGGTGCAAGGGATGCTATTTTGTTTGCAAAGGATGCTTTTCATGTAAAGAAATGATTTTTAATGCAAAGGATGCATCTTTATGTGGAAAATAACATTTTATATGTAAAGGATGCATAAAGATGTCATTTTGAAAGCAAAGAATGCTACTTTGATGTAAAGAAATGATTTTTAATGCAAAGGATGCATTTTTATGTATGAAAATGGGTTTTAGGTGCAAAGGATGCAATTTTTAATGTAAAGGAATCATTTTTAAGTGCAAAGGATGCAACTTTTATGTAAAAAAGAGATTTTTATGTGCAAAGGATGCACCTTTAATGCAAAGACTACAATTTTATGAGCAAAAGATGCTATTTTAATGCAAAGGATGCAAAAGGGAGGGAGATATGATTTACATGTTCAAAGATATGATCTTTAATAACAA
Source organism: Adenophora triphylla var. japonica (assembly GCA_022495995.1). Classification (NCBI taxonomy): domain Eukaryota; kingdom Viridiplantae; phylum Streptophyta; class Magnoliopsida; order Asterales; family Campanulaceae; genus Adenophora; species Adenophora triphylla. The sequence continues at coordinate 117,879 of JAFEMH010003858.1, forward strand.
TATACCAAGTCCCAAGCAAATATATAGTAATATGTAAAGCAAGGAGCAAATATATCACATATATACAAGTATAATGCAAGATAAAGGGGATGAGAGGTTACCAATGGTGGTGACCTCTTTCTCTTTGGAGTTCGCCTAGGGAAGGGACCAACTTTTGGAGGCTTCAAGGAGGAGGGAGGTGGCTCTTGGCACTCTCAGCTTGCTGTATTTTCGTAATGATGTTTTTGTAGAGTTTTTGTGCTGAAAATTTGTCTTATGAAATGGGTAGAGGAGGACTCTATTTATAGGCAGTCTGGAAATAGCCAATGAAGCCGTGCGGCCTGGAGTTCTCTCCTAAAGCAGCCGTGCGGCATTATCCACTATGACTCAGCATACTTCTAGAATCATGCAAGGTGACCTTCTAGAAGGGTTTTTATATAAAAGTAAAACGTGGTTTTTTAATTCCAAGTAATTCCTTCACCCCTCGAAAGGTTCGGAACAGTTCCCGAATTGCTCCTGAACTTTAGGAAATTCCGGGAAATTGCCGGGAAACTTAACCGGAAGGCATGAGCCAGATTAGGGTACTTACAGCTGGGGAGGAGGGTTCAGGCTTACGACGATGGCCGAAGAGAGATTGTTGTACGGGCTTACATTGATTGCTGTTGAAATGGGATGGTCGGGCTTACGATTGACAGCCGGAGAGAGTTTGTTGCATGGGCTTACGTTGATTGCCGTTGAAATGGGATGGTCGGACTTACGATTGATGGTCGAAGAGAGTTTGTTGCACGGGCTTACATTGATTGCCGTTGAAATGGGATGGTCGGGCTTAAGATTAACGGCCGGAGAGAGTTTGTTGCACAGGCTTACATTGATCGTCGTTGAAATGGGATGGTCGGGCTTACGATTGACGGCCAAAATTTAACCTCGAGAGAGGGGCGTTAGAAATGTCTAACTGAAATTTAACCTCGGGAGAGAGGCTTTAGAAATGTCTAACTGAAATTTAACCTCGGGAGAGGGGCGTTAGAAATGTCTAACTGGGATTTAACCTCGGGAGAGGGGCGTTAGAAATGTCTAACTGAAATTTAACCTCGGGAGAGGGGTATTAGAAATGTCTAACTGGGATTTAACCTCGGGAGAGGGGGCGTTAGAAATGTCTAACTGGAATTTTTTAACTTTTGAGAAAAAGTGTCAAATTTGAAAAAATGAGGGGCTGATTGGGCATTTGGGCCAAAATGGCCCATCCTGTAAAAGAGGCCGGCATGCCACTTCCTCATTTTAACCAAATTTAAAGAAGCCGTCGGCCATTAGAGAGAAAGAGAGAAAATTGAGAGATTTTGGCCGAGAGAGAGAGAAAAGAGAGAAAAATTCGTCATTTTTATTCGATCTTTGTTGAAATCTTTGAGAGATTATTGTTGTAGAAGCATGATTGGGGCGGAGGGGTCGACATATAAGGACCGAAAACGAGAGGAAGAGGATTAGGAGGACGGTGCGAACGACCAATCTTCCTATGGATCCGGTCGAGTTCTACAAAGCTCGGGATAGCCATAAGTCCAAGGAGGGGATAGCGAGGAAGGTAAGCATCCTTTGAATTCCTTTGAATTTTAGAATTTTGAATTCTTGAAATTTTGGAATTTTGCTTTGAATTGAGTTAGGGTTCTTGGTGCCCGATATGGGGCTTTTGACCTTGCGATGCCCTTTTGTCGAAATTGACTTTAGTTTAGTGCAATTGATGTTTTGGATAGACAACGTAGAAAATTTGGTAGAAAAATTTCATGTCTAGGGGTGTTTTCCAAAATTAAAGTGAGTTTAATTTGGGACGGAGTAATTTTGAAAGTGTTTGAAAGTTTCGGGTTTGACGGATTTTTCTAAATGACTTGAAAGTTCTGGGTTTGACGGGTTTTTCAACATGGTTTTGAAAGTTCCGGGTTTGACGGGTTTTTCAACTTGGCTTGAGAGTTTTGGGATTTTAACCGTTAATATTCCGACGTGGGACGGAGATATTTTAGGGAAATGAACCGTTAATGAAGCGGGATTTTAAAACTTGAACCGTTAAGATTCCGACTTGGGACGGAGATATTTTAGGAAAATGATTTAACTATATCTTTGTGTTGATATGTTTTGTGATTTTGACATGTGCATGTGCATTTTGTGTACGTTATCTTGTAGTAACATACCTTTATTGTGTTTACCTGCAGGGACGAGGGTCAGTTGATGTGAACACTACTAAGAGTAGGGGAGATGTTGAGGTTGTCAGCGAGCTATGAGAAATGTTCCCGGATGTGGCTCGTGATGGAGAGAGGAGTCCGCAGCAGCTGGTGATTGACTCCGGCCTGGGGGGCTTTATCAGTGCGGTGACTGTTGTGGATTCGACACAGAGGGTCAAGGTGATTCATGTCACTTTGAGCGAGTATTAGTGGGACACGAACCATACATTTCACTTTAGGTAGGGGGAGGCATCGATCACTCCCACTGACTTTGTTGCGATCACCGGGTTGTCATTCCGAGGCAATCCCGTAGGGTAGTTTGATGAGTTTACCATGGAGCAGCTGACGAATCTGCTTGGATTCGACATCACGAATGCCAGGGGCCTTGGTATTCGGTATGGACCGATGGAGGCACATTTGAGGAGAGGGATAACTGAGTATCTGGATGGCTCCGAGAGGATGACAACTGATCGGTTGGCTAGGGGGTTCTTGTGGTTTGCTCTGTTAGCAACCATTTTTCCCAACACTGATACGACGTGCCAGTTTGCCTTGCTCAGCTCCTTGATTGATCTGGAGGCAGTGAGAGGGTTCGCTTGGGGAGAAGCTGGTCTGGCCGAGCTTTTCTTCGCCTCGGACAAGTATTCCCGGGGGGAGGATAACTTGTTCTGCTGTTTCCAGTTTGTGTTGGATGTGAGTCTTCTTCTTTTTCTCTTCCTTGTCTCACTTGTACTTGTTTGTATCCGCTTTGTAGCTGACATAACTTTCCTAGTGTCTTACAGGTGTGGTGCTTTGAGGTGTTCCACCCGCATCGATGGAGCATTAGGGAGGAGTATGCTCCTTTGTTTCTCGCTATGCTGACTTGGCAGAAGGCGGATAGGAAGCCGGTGAAGTTGAGGGAGAGTACCCGTGTGACTTATGAGGAGGTGTCTTTGGCTCTGGACCGAGACTTCTCGTCGAGGATCAACTTAACTTGGTGGAGCCGGTTCAATCAGGCGGTTGTGAGCGCTGCCAGGGAGGTGACGAGTCAGAGGAAGCTGCTAGTGAGGCTTCACTATGACATCCTATGTCTGGGCGAGAGGGTGTCTTGCCAGTATGCTCCGGGGTCTGATCCCATAGTTCCGAGGGATCCTCCCCTCCACATGTTGTTTCTTTTGTCCATAGCTGGGGAGGAGTTGTAGCGATATAGGCAGGGAGTGCTTTATGTTGAGAATGTCATTGAGGACGCCGACTATGACATTTTTTGGAGGATGAGGCTGAGGAGACCATAGATGATGTCTAGAGACGGTGAGGACCCTGCATATCCTAGGGATTATCCGCTCCCCCGCACTCATTTTGCATATGAGGGCGTTGGTGGTTCTCACAGGCGGTTGACGTTCCCATCCCTAAGCAGGCGAGGCCTCCATATAGAGTTGAACCCATTGCTTCAGTGAGTATCTTGCTGCTTTTTCTGTATTGTAGCTGCTTTCTGCAAATGTTGCATCTATGTTGTACTTTCTATTTGGTAGTAGCTTTCTTTAAATGTTGCATCTGTGCTATCCTGTCTGTCTTTTGATGGCTTTCTGGTTTGCAGGTTTCTGGCCGTACCTACGATCAGGCTGTCAGACCTCTGGATGGGGTGACTGGTTTTGCCAGAAGGCTTGTTGACTTCTTGCGGTGTAGTCCTCGGAGGAGTACGGCTGTTCATGAGCTGATGCCTTCCAGACCGTCCATTACGAGAGACTCATCTGCTTCCACGGCTGGTGGTATAGATGCTGGGCAGGGCTTTAGTCAGTTCTCTGGTGAGACTACTGGATTTGGGGCTCGCCATTCTTCGTACTCGGGATTCGAGCATGGGGAGTCTTCAGGAGCACAGGCGCGGGGCCGTTATTCCTCGTATTCTGGATGGGATGACTTTGTGGATTTCATGTCTACCACGGATCCTGCTGTGGCGGCGCAGTATGATGAGTGCTCGGATGACGAGACAGACTCTGAGTAGTCATGTTGATATCCTTAGAAAATTGTGCGCACTGTCTGTAACAGATATTATTTTGTACTCGAGAGGCCCTTGGGGCGAACTTTGTACACTTGAGCATTTATTATGATTACTTTTCACTTATTCTTGGCATATAAGCAAGTAGGTTGATCAAAAATAAATAATAACACAAAATGCATTAAATAACAAATTTGAGCAAGCAAAATTTATAGCTATTATGCACTGTTACTTATTACTTGCACTGTTGCAAGAGCCCGAGGCGGATGTGGTGTTTGCAATAAGTGAATTGATCACGGGTTTGGCAAGTTTGGTTAAGGCATGAACATGGTTCACTTTGGAAATGTCGAGGGACATTGGTGCAGCAAGGCTGCAGGTTTGACTGAGTCAAACTGAGAGACAGGCCGGCCGGCCAGAGCTTCAATTTCGACTTGTTTAAATTGCAGTCCAGTTTCTGCAGATTCAGAAGTCTCACGCTTGTTCTTGAAGCTGAAATCTGTTTTCTCTCTCAAAACTTGAAGCTTTCTTCACTTTATATGGCCACGTTTCCAATATTGTCATCTCAGATGCAAGAGCAATTCCTGGAAAGGTTCAAGACGTGGGTACAACACCATATGAGGCAAAACAAGGAGTTTTTCGAGGGTTGTTATAGGATGAAGGCGGTTTGGGCTTTGATGGAGCTTTCACCGGACTGGGATCTTCTGAGAGCTGTGGCTCGTTTCTAGGATGAAAGGAGGCATGTGTATAGTTTCTCATATAATGAGATCACGCCCACGCTAGAGGTCTTTTGGGCTATCCTTGGAGGACCTGAGGTGGAGTAGATTGATCTTCCTTTGACTGGCGGCCTGACCACCGTTGAAAAGTTGATGTCTCTGCTTGGCGTTTCTGCTAAAGAATCATACAGGATGCTGATACCGAACACTGACCATGTTGACATTTTGGGGCTGCTAGATAGGTTTGCAAGTGCTAATGGGAGCGTTGATGCGTGGGACGCTTTTTCTCTGTGGGTGATTGCTACTCTGTTCACATTCACGTCCTTGGGGGTGTGCCACCACAGTATTCTGGACCTGGTGAGGCAGTGCCGGAGCGGAGGAGATATCGTGCCCTTGATCTTGGGCGAAACATTCCATGGCATAGGTCGGATGGCGATCGGTCGCCGGTATATGTGGGGAGGAAGTCCCGCTATGCTTACTTTGTGGTTGAGGGAGAAGTTGCAAGTGATGCCCGAGGTACCACTTAAGTTTACTTAAAACGAGTTTTCTCATAGTCCTAATAGGTTGGAAAAGATTTCTCTTCTTTTTCGCAACTAACCTAGGGCTTGAATCAGTGGATCCCGGCACTACATTTATAAGCCCCTCATTTTCACCTGTAAAATCGTCTTCCCGAGACAGACAATCCCGAGAGAGGGTCCTATAAGGCAACCGAGTTCCACCGACAAAGGGAAAAGTGAACTTAAGGCTAGCTGGTCATGTAAACTTTCAACGTATGTGACATACGGGTCACGGTCGAAGTCAACATCCTTAAGTTAAGGCAGAAACTGTGCCGAAATTTCGGCATGACATCTCTTGACTCGCGTGCGCGAGGGGCCTTAGCTTTTGGCGTTGGCCAAGTTGTGGCTGGCATAGTGCATACGTTGAGGGTTTGATGACATTGCGTCACATTGAACCTTCGAGTATGTTTTTAGCGCGGTTATGTGTCAAAGTCAAAGCTGAAAAGCTAAGATTTCGGGTCGAGAACGACTTTGATCTCAACTTTTAAGTTTGACTTGTGAGGAAGATCGATTTAAAAGCATACACTTAGACTTTATGACACGAACTAAAGTGTGACACAAAAAGTGCATGGATTACACAGGCTAGGATGGGCTGTTTGGAATGACCGCGTGCGCGCTCTAAAGGCATAGGAAGGCTAATCAAACTGCAGCTGAACGGTTACCCCGAGTTGAGCGTTGTAGTGTGCAGTGTACCGAGGCAGCAAGTGCGCGTAGCGTGCGGTGTACCGAGGCAGCAGTACGAGTAGTGTGCGGTCACTAAATTCTTTTTTTCTGAGTAAAATAGAGATTTCAGAATGAGTCTTAAAGAATTTATGCGCAGTTCAAAATATTGCAAGAAAATCAATTATAAACGGAATATGCACGAACATGATACTATTTTGAAAGAGATGAAAATGTGACACCTTTTTTTTCTTCTTTTTTTCATAAAGAAAAGGTAGCAGCACGAAGTACGGAGAAAACACACACGCACCCAAAAACGAGAAAGGGTAAACTAAAGTTTGACCCACAGAATGTTTTTTAAAACGAATGAGTTTTGAAAAAACATGTTCGATCCCCAGCAGAGACGCCAACTAAAATTACCCGGATCGCGCGCTGAACGCGGCGAGCGGCTTTCGAACTGGACCTCGCTGAAAAGAGGGAGTCACCAAGCCGTTTTGTATTATGAGCCTGAACTTTGAAAAATGCTGATTTGAAAAAGGAGGTCGTTTTGATTGGGAACCAAAACTTAGGAAAAGGCTTTTTTGAAAAGGAGGTCGTTTTGATTGGTAGCCAAAACTTAGGAAAAGACTTTTTGAAAAGGAGGTCGTTTTGATTGGTAGCCAAATCTTAGGAAAAGGCTTTTTGAACAGAGATTGTTAGGTTCAGAGGTCAGGTTACGTTTCGGGAAGAGTATATGGAGATCACCCGAAATGCCTCGCATGACGAATCTTTCTACCTTTCACGAAAAGTTTGCGTGTGTGTGTGTGTGTGTTCGTGCTGCTTTTGAAAATGAGTTTGAATGACAAGCTTTAATCTTGGTTTGAATGACAAATGTTGATTTTGGAAAAGAGCGTTTGAATGACAAACGTCGATTTTAAGTTTGAAAAGGAGTTCGCATGACGAACTTTGGTTTTGTATCGAAAATGAGCGTTTGAATGACAAACGTCGATTTTGAGTAGGAAATGAGCGTTTGAAGGACAAACATCGATTTTGAGTCGTAAATGAGCGTTTGAATGACAAACGTCGATTTTGAGTTTGAAATGAGCGTTTGAATGGCAAACATCAATTTTGAGTCGGGCATTACGATGTTACCCATTTTGATGAAAATGATGGCAAATGAGATGCGATCAACGAGTCATTTTGTGACTCGGACATTTGAAAGTAAATACTATCAACAAACCAAACGGTTTGGACTTGTAAATGACAATATTGAAATGCGGTATCAACAGATCAAACGATCCGGACGGTACAAGTACGATCGACGAGCCAAACTACTCGGATTTGTAAAGAGCGTAAAGTAAGTGCGATATCAACGGATCAAACGATCCGGACGGTAAATAGCAATCAACGAGCCAAACGGCTCAGACGGTAAAAGTGTGATCACCAACCGAACGGTTCGAATAGTAAATGACATAAAAGTAAAATCGGGACTCGAACGCCGTTTTAACCCTAAATTATTTCTTTCGAGGGAGAGAAGATGATAGAGGACTAAAACGTATCAAGTCCCGTAGACGGCGTTTTGTCTACATTTTGGAAACTTTGTTAGGATCGAAAGTATTGTATGACGCGTAAAACGATACGAAGTGGAGTTTAGAGAGTGAGAGTGTTACCAATGGCTAGGTGTTGACTCTTTGGCTCGAGAGGACAAAGGCGTTTGAAAGGTGTTTCGGAGATGATTGGCTCGTGTTTGGCTTGAAAAAACATGGTTTTCACGTAAATCGAGGCATTTCGGGGGCTTAGGAGAGCGTTTTGGTTGCTGGAACCGTGGTGTTTTTGCTAAGAGTAATATTTGTTGACCTCCTTTACTGAAAGGGAGAGGCTGTATTTATAGGGGGTGAAATGGGAAAACAGGCTGTCCGGTCCTTTCTTCAGTTTGAGGGACCTTTGAGGTATTTTGAGAATTGCAAAGACTAGTTGATCAATCCTAAAGAACAGGCCGGCCGGCCAGTCACTCAACTTCAGGGGTATTTTTGTCTTTTCACCCTTGAATCTGATTGATGGAGATGTAGGGAGGCTTGTATGTGTGCCACGTGTCCGAGCTTAGTCGCTAAGATTGGGTTTTACTCCGTTAATCCCGGTTTTGACTGTTTTCTAAATAACTGTTCGAGAAAATGTCGGAACAGTCCCGAAAATTGGTATTTCGGGGAAAGTGATATTTTCACATGTACGAACGTGGGATGAATACACTTTGGAATTTGGATGCACGGGGCAGTCCTGGGAAGTCTCGTTAATCTCGGGAAGGAGAAGTTAACGAATTTTCGTTAACTTGGAAAGTGCAAGTTAACGGATTGTAACGATTCAGATATGGGAACTTATAGTCCCCCCTCAAAGATTTGAAGAAGGGGAGAGACCTCTCAGCTGATTTAGCAATAAAGCGACCTAGGGCTGCCACCCTACCATTTAGTTGCTGCATTTCTTTAATACATGTAGGCTCCTTCATGTCGACCAGAGCCTTAATCATTTCAGGATTGACTTCAATACCTCTTTGAGAGACCATGAAACCCAGAAACTTCCATGTTGCTACCCCAAATATGCACTTGAGCTTCATGTCATTTGCCCGCAAATTGGCGAACGTTTCCTTTAGGTCGACCACGTGACGTCCGACCTTTGTTTTGATGACCATATCGTCAACGTAGGCCTCCATGTTTTGGCCAATTTGGGTTGCAAAGAATTTGTTGACCATCCTCTGGTAGGTTGCCCCGGCATTCTTCAGCCCGAATGGCATCAAGTTGTAGCAGTATATACCCCAGCAGCTTGGAAGGCAGTCTTCACTATGTCGTCCTTATGCATCTTTATCTGATGGTAGCCCAAATATGCGTCGAGGAAACTCAGAGTAGTGTGTCTAGCTATAGAATCCACAAGTTTTTCAATTCATTGAAGTGGGTAGCTATCCTTCGGGCAGGCTAGATTGAAGTTGGTGAACTCCGCAGCCTCTGCTCCTTAGGTTTGATGGTCGGATTAACTTCCAGCCTATGGACGGCGACCTCTTCTTTGATCCCCCTCATGTCTTATACTTTCCAAGCAAAGACATCCGTACTTTTTTTCAGCAGCTCGACTATTTCTGCTCTCTCTTCAGCTGACAATTGTCTTCCTACTTGAATTTTTTGATCAGGGTAAGAGGGATTGGTTATTACTTCCTCTAGCTCATCCACTGGCTCTAGCTCCGGACCATCTATGAACTGCAGTGTCTCGATGATAATTTCTCGAACCCTTTGACTTTTCTCGGCCCCCAAGTGTGGAGCCTCTTCAACAATCATGTCGTCCAATTCTGCTGCAATCACTCTAGTGTTGGTCCCCGGGTTTTGGTCTATCTGTGGGCTTAGCTTTCCTAAGATGACTTGGTTGACCATAACTGTATCTGTTTCGACCATAGTGTTTAGAGAGGGACATGTCGGCTCAATCGTGACATAGTCATGTGAGTGATAGGTCACCTCGTCAACATAGGTGATTGTAGATAGCCTTGATGTCATGGTGATAGATTTTGAAAGTTTCCAGCTTGCCTCTGGTGTTTCAATTTCTAGCTCTCTCTTCTTCCTTGTTCGAAGGACGTGATCAAAATAAGATCGGGATGTACTTTGAATGCAGGCTACTCCAGCTAAGGTAAGAAACTTGACCCGCTGATGGGGGACGAGGCCACCACTCCTAGTGCTACCTGGCCAGGAATACCCAAGATAGCAGCATAATCACTTATCACATCTATAACAATGAAAGTTACCTTAGCCACAACCCTGAAAGGATGCTGTCCGATGTCGACTTCCAGCTCGACCTGCCTCTTGGCTTCTACCCTATGATTGGTGAAGCCCTCAAGCTGACCATCGTAGGGCGACAATCTTTCCTTCGTCAGACCCATCTCTAAGAAAGTTCTGTAGTAGAGGATGTCCTTTCAAGCCCCTGTGTCTACAAGTATTCTGCTCGTCGTACAACCATCAATTAACCCCAGAATAACAAGAACTTGCTCCCTGACCTTAATGTTAGTAGCTAGCTCGTCAGGATAGAAACTGATGACCTCTTCCTTGATATAGCTCCTAGGTGGCACGTATGGAGCTTTAGCGAGCTAAAAAATTTTGTGTTTCAGGGCAGTGTTCCTCATTTACTCGGTGATTACCCCTAAATCCAATCAAGGCTGCCTTGGCTCCGGTTTACCTCCTGCAGCTCGCTCGCCTCCGCTAGGTCAAGCTCCTTTCACAAATCTAACCAGCTTTCCACTGTCAACCCATTTCTGTATGATTCGCTTCAGACTCATGCAATCCTCTGTAGTATGACCTGTATCTTTGTGGAACTCACAATACTTGCTGTTGACCCTTCTGAACTTATTTGCTGGGTTCATCAAAGCAGGTGGGCCCAGCTCGACTGAATTCATGATTTCAGTCCTGCTTACTATTAAAGGGGTAAAAGTCTCAGGCACTCTCTCAGTCGCTCTTGTTCTATTCTTCCCCTTATTGTTGTTGTCATTGTGCTTAGCTTGACCCCCTTTGTTAGACTCTCCGGCTACAGATTGCTTGGAGCCCCACTCTTTCTTTTTCTCCTTTCTTTCCTCAGCAATGGCCACATCGTAGGCCCTTTCAAACAATTCCTGCCTGGTAGTCACTCTCCTAACCTGTAGCTCATAGTCTAGAACAGGAAAGGATACCCCATTCCTGAAGCAGTTTATAACTTTCCTGTCTGTTAGGTCCTCCTCTATTTGGTCTACCATCTCCTTAAACCTTGTGTAGTAACTCATGGAACTTTCAGTTTTACCCTGAGTCAGATTTTTCAAGTCGGTGACCGTCTTCTTTCTGGCCCCAGCAGTGGAGAATCGATCCAGAAACTTTTTCCTCATGCACTCCCACGAGGTAATGCAGCCCGGTGCCAAACCACGAAACTAAGTTAGTGTTGCACCTGTGAAGGTGCTGGTTAGTGCCTTGCACATCACATCATCCTTGGAGGAGACCAATCATCCTCCTTTCTGTCGGCCACCATTTTTTCCAACCTTCTTTTCAGATTCAGCAGCTCTCTGGCATCTTGGTCGTTTCTCTGATAGTAGACATTGTTCAATCTCTGCCTCTCCTCCTGATGAGGTTCTCTTCTAGAGTAGGCCCTCTGCCTTTCACTCCTAGGTGGAGTCGCTTCTCTACCCCGTCTTTCTTTATGGGAGTGCGACCTAACTGACCTTGTGTAAGTGTCCCAATCTTGGTCGTTAGTGTTCCGTCAGCTCAATTTAATGATTTATAATCATTTAGGAGCATTTTAGACATTATTTAGACAATTTGAATGAGGAAGGACCTCTTAGGAATAAGAAAATGGCATAGGACCTCACTGGAATTTGTCATTTCCAAGGAGAAAAGAGAATATTGACCAAGGGAAAATAGCCAAAACAACTTTCTGCAAAAAACAGGCACGCTGCTGATTCCATCCGCGCGGCTGAGATTGTAGCCTCAATCTCATCCACGCGGATAAGATTGTACCCTGGCCAACCTATAAATGCAGCCCTTCCCCCTCAGTTTCAAAAGGCCAAAAATTCCTAAATCCTACTGTTACTCTGTCAAAATTCACTCTCAAAACATCCCTCAACACTCATCTTCACAAATCTAACACCAAACAAAATACAAATCCACTCCAAAACCACTACTAAACCTTGAAATCTTCAAACCCTAAACACAAACCCAAGGAGACATTGGTAAACCCTTGTTCTCTCTTCTTAAATCTCCTTCATTCATACATACATTTCATACATAAGTGATGTAGAATAGTTGGTTTACTTGTTATTTACCTCCCTTCCCTCTTTGTCCCAAGGATCCAAGAGGATTTCCATGGAGTTCATCTCCATGGATGATTCTCTACAAGGATTCATATTTTTATTATGTATTTCCTTTTTCCCCCTTACAATCCTAGCTTATACATGTTTACTTGACCTAGGATGTGGTCATCTTGGAGTCCATCTCCATATATGATCACTTTAAAGGGTCCATAGTTTTTACTTTCTTGTAAATGTCCCCCCCCATAGTCTAAGATGTTCACCTTGGAACCATTTTCATGGATGAACATCCTTAAGACTTACATATTTAGGCCACACAAGACGTTTGAGATACACTTGAGTATAGGTCTCAAGGATGGTCCTTCTTGTGATCACCTTAGAGATCTTCCTCTAAAGTTGATACATCTTGACATAATTTTCTTGTTAATTTACTTTTTATATCAAAATCTCCCTTTTCCTTAGCAAATGAAATGCTTGCAAAGTCTTAATGTACCCCCGGGATGGCTTGATTAAGTGGATTCATCACTAATGACCACTAATCAAAGTCTAGGAAAAGAGAGGAGAAGCTTGGATGCCAAAAATCCAAACATCCCTTTATTTTCTGTTTTTCCAGTTACAGTTTCCAGTTAAGTCCTTTAAATCCAGTTAAGTTTCTGGAAATTACAGTGACTGATTAAGAAACTGTAAAATATTGAGAATGTAGCCCTATCCGCGCGAATGAACTTGCACTACAAAGTCATCCATGCGGATGACATTGTCATCTGCAAACAGTTTTCCAGTTTCTGTTATTTTCCAGTTTAGTCACTGTTTTTTCAAACTATTTTCTAGTCCAGTCCCTTAGACTTCTTTTATTTCCATAAACCCCTTTTAATTCAATTTTTTTTTTCAAAACACACACACACACATACACACACACACACACAAAAGGTTTCGAGTATGAAAGACTCGTCATACAAGGCATTCCGGGTGAATGCCAAACGTTCTTTCCGTAATGTAACATGATCTCCGGACTCATTTCTCTAATTTTGGGCATTTTTCAAAGTTTTGGCCCCTAAGCTAAAATGGCGTGGCGATCCGTTGATTTTTCAAAGTCGGATAAAGATTAATCCCATTCCAAAAAAAAATCTTTAATCTTCACAAAAAGATTTTTCCCCAAAAAAGGTTTTTTTGTTGGGCGCCAATGAAAATCGGGTACATCACACCTTGCTGGCGATCTTCGCCTATTCCTTTCGTCCACAAGCTGTCTCCTTGAGTCTGACTCGGCCTCTTGCTCTCTTCGTTGGTTGAGCCCATCTCTTAAGTCGGCGGTGGGATCAAGGTTGATGTGCGAGGGAGGAGGCATCTCAATTCTCGGTTGTTCAGCAGACGGCCTAGGACCTCCATTCTGTCTTGCACTCCTATTAGCCCGTCTGTGGAAGGTAACAGAAGGAGCAGGTTGATGTGATCTCCTATCACCCTTAGGAGATTCAGGCATGTCGAGTAACTCGTCATGAACATCTAACAAACATTGGAGCAACCGAGCCCGCTTCAACACTTTCCTACTGAGGTGATTAGTTGAGGGACCTGGATTGTCGCCTGTAACTGTTCAACCTATCAGTAGTCGTTTTGGCTCCGGCTCCCCTTCTGGTGTGGGTATAGGCCTCTTTTCTCTTCTGTTATCTGGCAAGCCCGTGCCATCTGCGACGCTGTTGGAGCGAGTGACTCTCCTATGAGGATTAATCGGGGGAGGAGGAAGAAGATTTGCAGTCATGTTCCCAGTGCCTGCCTCGATGTTTTTTACCGTCCTACTAAGTGTGGGGTCACTGGAGGTTAATGCGGTGTGTCCGTCTGTAGCCATATTACTGCTCGATTAGTTTTCGAGGTCAAAAAAGCTTCATTTCTCGACAATGAAATCAAACTGATGCCGCAAGAAACGTGTTAATCAGCCTACTCCCAGCAATCAGGACTGATCTCCTAGCTTTTGACCTGAAATAAAGAACCCACGACTAGCCGGAATGGCCTCCGACCTAGACCCTCGGGCGTGAGAGTAAGTATGGTGTATGAGCTGATAAATTATAATGAACATGATGTATTCAGAATAACAAATAACAATTACCTCTAAACTGTTGATGTTGTGATGTATTTATAGGCTTTGATATGAGTTATAATTGTAGTAGGATTTTATAAAATTCCTAGAATCGTGGATCAGATCGTGGAAACAATTAATCGTGTACGTTAATAACTCTTGATTTGTAGAAATTCTCTTATGGAAAGGATTATAAGCACGTTATGACGTCGTGAGTCGACGTACATCTTGTAGGTCGAGGTCGCATGCATGAGTCTAAGTCGACCTGACTGAATGATATAGCCGGATAATACCCGTATATGATATGGATCATATGTCGGATAAAGCTAGGTCGGGACCAAGGAGGTCGGACAATAAGCTAGGTCGACTGATCTTTGCTGTTGGACCTTGGGCCTTGCAATAATTGGGCCGATCCGCTAAGGATGTGACAATAACGTCTGAATAATTGAGTTTCGTATGTTGAACATAGCACGTCACTATTATTTCGTTCGTTCTGTAATAAAAAATAAAAAACGCAAATTGTCAAATACTCCCTCCGTCCCATAAAACATGGGACATTTACAGTTGAAAACGGAAAATAAGAAATAATGTTATTAAAGTAGGTGTTGTGAGTGGGAGGAAAGAGAATGAGTGGAGAGAATAGTAAATTTGAAAAGTGTTGTGAGTATGACAAGTGGGTCCCATGAATAAAGAAGTATTAAAAAATTTCCTTTTTAGGAAAGTGTGACTTTAAAGTGGGACGCCCAAAATAATAAAATAGGTAAGGTTTTATGGGACGGAGGGAGTATAAAAAATAAAAAAATGAACAAGGGAGCAGTAAACTAGCACGAGATGGAGATCACTTTTTCGTTCAGGGGTCTTCAGTATTTTTTTAAATGTGCTCCAGTGAAACGGTTAAAGTGAGTTGGCTAAAGAGAGGGAAGAGGGGTTTGAGTCTTTCGGCAGGCAATGAGGCCCACTTCCCATGAGTCTTGTCATGCGCGTGTGCCCCTTGACCTTGAGGCTGCTATCTTTTATGGTCATAAGCATGACCTCATCACTTCATTCCCACTTGGATCGGATTGGACCGACTTCTAACTGAATTTTGGTTCCCTTGATATACTGTAGTGAGCAAAATTAAATGCGGTTGAGATTCATTGTAACATTTTGAGAAATAAGCCGTAGTTAACTTAATTAAATGAGAAAATATTTAGTGGGTTATTGTGTGATATCTTTGAGTTTTGGGATTATATTATTTCATTTATTGATTGAATAAATTTATTGTTGGACAACGTATTATCAATAATAATATTTGTGCAATGTATATCCAAAAAAAATCTCAATTATTAAATTACAATTGATTAATGGAGCTATGTAGCAAACTATTTGTAGAATAGCTCCAAATTTGAGTTTAAACAAGCTTTAATACATGCTCATGTTGTATAAATATGAACTCATGAGATGGTGCTACACTCATTTAGAGAGATGGTGTCAAAATCTCTACATGAGTGAAACAATGGTGATACCAAAGAATTATAGTTCTACTAGCATTCGATATTAGCATTCATGACATAAATCGAGAGTTTAAATTGTTAAAAAATACTCCCTCCGTCTCGCTAGTAACTGCACTGTTACTGTTTGCGCGGGGATTAAGGAAAAAATTAATGATATAAATGTTGTGAGTGTAAAAGTAAAATAGGAGAGAGAATGAGTGGAGAGAATAATAAATTATAATGGTGTTGTGAGTATTAAAATAATGTAGGAGAGAGAATGAGTGGAGGGAATAGTAAAGATTCTTTGCCATTTTAGGAAGTGTGCGGTTTGTAATGAGACGCCTAAAATAGAAAGTATGCGATTTGTAGCGGGACAGAGGGAGTATGCGCTAACCTATTTATAGGCCAGTTGAGTTGACGTATACTAAGTTTCGAATGTTCAATTAATATACTAAGGCTCCGTTTGTTTGGGGGAAAATATTTTCCGGAAAACATTTTTCCCTTTTTCCGGTGTTTGTTTCGCACCGGAAAATTGAGAAAATGTTTTATGCTAAACATGTTTATCTCATTTTTCGAAAAATATTTTCATTTTTCGAAAAACATTTTGCAGGAAATCATTTTTCAGAAAATATTTTACGCTAAACAAACGGAGCCTAAATTGCATTTTATTTTTCATTAATAAAATAAGAAATCATTTTTTTAGAAAAGTGAAATAATGGTGATATGTCCCAAAACCCAAACTCAAACCCAAACCCAAACCCAAATCGGACATTAGGATGACCCTCATAAGTAAACACATTAATAAATATTCTGGCTAAAATTCCCTAAATTTGTGAGCCATAGGATTATAAATTAAGTAAACACATTAATAAATATTCTGGCTAAAAAAAATAAAAATTAATAAATATTCGTCCCAAAACTTGTAACGTGGTGCCCAAGACCAAACTTTACTGTCACATCTTCGTCCCATCCCATCCCTTTGTTTCTAAGCAACATGAATTTTTAATATCAAGTTATAACATTATTCTACCAAAAAGTTACAAATAACTAAATTAAATTATAACGCAATTCTTAAGTAGATAACATGAAATAAACTACTCTTCAGTATTCATATACAATTCAACAATGCTTCACTCCTGCTGAGTGGTTCAATCTTTTTTTATTTTTTTTTTCTAATTTACACTTGATCAAAAGTAAATATAAAATTAATTTGACATTTATTTAGTGGCAAAGAAAATAATATATTGATACGGTATGTTAAATTTTTAAAATAATTATAGACAATATCATAAAAATAATAAAAATTAAATAAATTTTAAGTTAACCAATAAAGTCAAATAGTACTTAATTTTAGACCAAAATCATATCACTCTAGAAAAATATCTTTATTTAAACATTTTTAGACAATATTTCTCTAGCAAATGGTCATTATTTTGATAAAATATTTCTTTAATGGTCTCTATTTTAGAACATCATTTCCTAATAGTCCCTATATTAACATGATAATTTTGTATCAGAAACTGTAATTGTTATTATGTAATATTTGTAACACCAATTTTCTGTATATTAAAACTCATTTTAATTTGTTGGAGGCACTAATAAGAATAGGATTAAAATAAAATCTCACACTTTACCTTTTTTTTTTTTCCTTTAACCAATTTTTTTAATGTTGTCATAATTCAATATTCTCTTTTCCCTTGTCTAATCTAATCATAAGCCCTTTAAAAGGTCAACCATATTCCGGTAGTTTTTACCGTCCGTACAATACCCCAACCTCTACGTATACATATTTGTATCTATATATATATAGGTCAGACCAAGTATAGAATTCACTTTATTCTACACAAACAAGAGCTACATATATACAAAAAAGAAAAAAAACAAGAAGAACAAGTAGAAGCAAAAAAGTTTACAAATTGTTTAGAGCCATGGGAGAAGAATTTGAAGCCGCCGGAGTTTGTGGAGGAGGAAACTGGTGGAATCCATCTCGAGTAGGGTTCGGATCCTCGCCTTGTAATTCTTCCATTAACATAAACGATCATATCGGAAGTTATGGATGGGCCGGTGAACTGGTGGACTTGAACGGTGGTGGTGGAGGAGGCGGCAGCGGCGGAGCTAGGTCTAGTGATGACTCCTCCGATGGTAACGGCAACACTGGAGACGCCATGGGTACCGGAATTTCTTCGTCATCAATAACTGATTGGAATCAATCTTTAATGTAAGCATAAAATCTTATAAAGCTTCAAACTTTATGAAGAAAAATTTCATTTTTATTTGCTTTTGAATGTCAATTATTGTTACAGCTTTATGTTCCACTAACTAGTACTAGACTCAAAATGGTCCATACAATATTTTTAGTTTTATACATTTGGAAAAAAAAAGTGTATTAATTTTATCTTCTTGTCATATTCCATAGCCGTGCAAATGCAATTCTTCAAGAAGACTTGAATTATCATCAAGAAACTCCGCTGCCGGTGGATAATTTTGATGATCAAGTGAATTTTCCCACTTCATATGGTTACTCTTCAACTTTATTACAAACTTTATTTGATAGTAACTCTCCACCGGAGCAGTCCGGTTTTGATACCGGACCAATGAATTATTCATCCCCAGTGAATAGTTATCGGACAAGTTTAAGTGAATTTTCGCCTTCCACTTTGCCTAAATTGTCATATAACATGGTCAAGCCAAAAGAACAAGTTTCTGGTCAGTTGCATTTATCAAATAGTACCCCTTTCTGGAACGCGACGTCTTCAGCCCTAAGTGATGTCAGGGCTAGTTTCTTCAGTTCATCGCAGCCTCCATTCGAAGAGAAACCCAACTGTGCTAACCTCACAGCAAAGGTGAATATTTATTTTGTTGATTTTTGTTGCTGTAGGATATGTGTGTGTGTGTGTGTGTTTATTTTAATAGCATTAGGGTTTATCTTGAATTTTTATGGACGAAATTTCAGTCGAATCATGAAGAAATCCAAAAATCAGTCCCAATGAAGAAAGGTTGCAGTGAACCTGTGTTTAAAAGACCACGGTTCCAAACACCATCACCATTACCAACTTTTAAGGTACACCAATTTTATCAAGCTTTTGTCTAAATGAAAAAAAAATAAAAATAGCTCTTCTTTTCTTTTTTTCTTCGGAAATTATGTTTAATTTAAGAAGTTGCTGAAAAATCTAGCTTGGTTGATTATGATAAGGTGCGTAAAGAGAAACTAGGGGACCGAATTACTGCGCTCCAGCAACTAGTTTCGCCATTTGGAAAGGTAATTCTTTTTTTCTTGGTTATATATTTCCCTACATTTTAAATAAACATTTTCATTTAGAATACATGAAGTTACATAACCTTTTCTAATTGTTACATGTACAGACTGATACAGCATCTGTTCTCCATGAAGCTATCGAGTACATCAAGCTCCTTCACGATCAAGTGAACGTATGTTTTTCCTCTCTCGTCTTTTCTCTACATGAACTTAATAACATAGAGTATGTTAAAATTACCAACTTATCGAAGAACTTAAATTAATCGAGATTGTGTACGTTCAAAATGTTTATGTATTCAGGTTTTCAGTATGCCGTATATGAAAAATGGAGCTTCAATGCAATGCCAACAGGTACCAGTTATACCCTCTTTAAGAATTTAAAGAGAAAGGACTATTTGAAATAGGTTTTAAGGGTGGTTTTTGTTAATCTTAATTTGTTTAACAAGAAATTAACTTGTTTAATGATTTGAAATGATCTCCAGAATCCAGAAAAAGTGAAAGAAACAGAAGAAAGAGCCAAACAAGACTTAAAAACTAGGGGACTTTGCCTAGTTCCTGTATCGAGCACCTTCCCTGTAGCCGCGGAAACTACAGCTGACTTCTGGATACCAAATTTTGGAGGCGCATTTCGCTAGACTTAAGAAGCTCTATCAACTAAACTGACCACTACAGCACAACAACAATCGAGAAGCCGGAGGCGTTTCAAATTTATAAAAATAAGACTCCCTTTTTTTGGTAAAAAAGGAATAATACCCTTTTTCTTTTCTTGTTTTTCTATGAAATAGGTCGCTAGTTTACTATTTTAAGTAATAACATCTCTACTTAAAATAGTGAAAAAGCTACTTAATAATGAAAAACAAAAATAAAGTGGGTTTTATTTAAAATGTTCGAAACAGGTCATATAAGACACAAAGGTGTAGTGTAGTACAAGGGTAATTGAGAAAAGGGAGAAAAAGACGGAAATTGTGGGCCAAATAGAAAATGATTAGGTTTTATTGAATGATAATTACAAAGAGTGGGCTTTATTGTTGTAATAATCAGTTTTATTTATTTTATAATCAATGTATTATTGTTAGGGTTAGGAATAGGAACAGGTACTAAATTGAGCTGGAATTAGATCAGGATTTTGCTTTATTGCTAAATCTGAGTTGTTTGTGGAGCACAATTTAGGAATTCTGTTCCTTTTTTTTTTTTTTTTTTGTATCTTTATCAACATGTATATATACATAATTTTTTCTTGTTGAAAAGATGGCAATAGTATTATCAATGCATGAAACATTAAAACTTTAGAATAACAATTATCAATTAAAGTTTATTATATTATATAATCAAGTGAAGAATGTATCAGGAGGAATGATATGTGAATCTCATTAATTAATTTGATTGACAGTATTTTGTGTATGGTGGAAGTCAGTGGGTCCTCCACTATATGCTTTAGATATGATATGTCTCAAAAATGATAATACATTCCTTACAAAATTTATTAAAATTACGTTTACAAAGACTTCTCCGGACAGAGTTTATTTGGGGCGGGGAAAGTATATTTTTTACTATACAACGTTTAATACACAAACATGATATAGGAAATTTAAACGGTATATATTGAGCATGGTAGGGTTTCACAATGCTTTTCTAGTAAACGAAAAATGATTAGTTAACCAGCTGCCTAATTAATGCCATTGCTGAAAATAGCTTCATCCACAGGACATGAAGTATATATCCATTTAGAGAGGGATAGCTAATTTTAAGCCAACACAAATAAAACCCATACAAAATAATCTGAAGTAGCCATAACAAGGGCATACATCGATATGAAAGTCATGTTCTCATTTTGAAGATACATATTCTTTCCATCCCAAATTCCAGAAGAAAAAAAAAAGATAATTAATCTCATTTTAATTTTACTAATAACACGATTAAACTTTAATAAATGATTTATAGAAAAACAGTTTCACATATGAGATTGCAAAAATTCTTATTGATAGTTTTCTTAATAATTTATTATTTAATATTTTTTTCAAAATTCAATTAAGTTGTCCACCACCAAAATCATATTAATTAATACTTTTTCAAAATTCAATCAAGTTGATCACCAAAATCAAAGAAAGTAAGAATAACTTTTGGGAAGATAAAGATATACTTCCTCAAGTTGGTCAACATGATTACACTTTTACCACACTACAACAAATATTACTTTTATCGGCATTTCATAAGAGTGTCTGAAACGGAAAAAAAGTATCAAAAAAACTATTTGCAGCACATTTTTCGGCACTTTTGTAAGTGCCGGAAAATGTGGTGTCGGCCTTACTTTTCAACATTTTTAAATTGCCAGAATTTTGCAGCACGTACTTCTAAAAGTCCGGAAATTTTGAGGCACTTTTCAAAAGTGCCGAAATTTTGCTGCACTTTTTCTTGGCACTTTTCATGTGACGCATTTCAAAGTATTATTTGATACATATATTCAAACATAAGTATTTAGTGAATATATAGTGAAAACACGTTTTTCCTATTGATTAGAAAAAAAAGTGATTTTAAATGTGCGGTGACATTTTTATAAATAAGTGAAACTTCGTGCGCGGTGACAATTTTGTAAATAAGTGAAACTTCGTGCATGCTGGATATATGGCCAACAAACATTCTGTATATCAAACTCAAAATATTATGGATAACAATATTAAATCATTTTAGATATAAATTAACAAGCATATTTGAAAAAGATAATAACCAACAAACCTTATGAATATCAAGCTAAAAGGGTCCAAATAAAATATTAAGTCCTTTTGGATATAAATTAACAAGCATATTAATTTGAACAAGGTAATGACCAACAAACCTTCTGAATATCAGCATTAAGGTTTCTGAATATCAATATTAAAGCCTTCTACATTCGAATTAAAAAAACACATTTGAACAATATTATGGCAAACAAACCTTCTAGATATCAATGTTAAAGGTTTCTGGATAAGCAAAACTTTTTAGATTAATATTCAGAACTGAACATACCAAAAGTGCCGAGTTGGGCCAAGCAAGTAAAGCCCAATTACATCCAGCTTTGATTATCACATTCTCAATAGGGCTGTCCCAGTCAGAGCAAGGCCCAAAGCCCATCTCAATCGTCAGTCGACTAAGCCCATGGTCCGACCTACAGGTCCCGACCTAACTTAGTCCGACCTCATGATCTATGCTACAATTCGGGTACGAACCATGCTCTACCCGACAGTCAGGTCGACCATTCCACGAGTGGCGACCTCGACCTAAATTAACAAGTGACGACTTGATACTTGCAGGCGTATTTGGTTGAACTATTCTCATAACCACATCCCTACAAATCAGGGGACCGTTATAGACACGTTCCCATTACCAATAACCGCCGCTACAATCACGGAGCACATGTCGCCTCCCCAAAAATACATCACTCTTGTCTATAAATACTTCATCACTACCAAACGGTGAAAGGTAACTGCCATTTTGTATTCTGAAGTTCATTATTCAATACATTTTGTGCTATCTACAATCGTGATCTTACTCACGCCCGAGCGTCTTCGCCGAGACACATCCGGCTAGTCGTGGTTCTGCTGTGTCGAAGCCAGTGTGATCACCCCGCCACGTGGAGGAAGATTGATAAGCACATTTCTGCAAAGATCGGTTTGGTTCCATTGCCGGAAACGTGCTTCAACTTGACCTCGAAATTTTTTAACAACCCGCAACAATGGTGACTTCGAAGGACACGTATCCGAGGCTTCACTGGGGCACGATGAAGTGAACAACAACAACAATGCAAACGTTGGAAATGCGGATTTGCCTCCTCCTCCCCCTCCTCAACTACATCATGCTAGTGGCGACACGCTCTAACAGCGTGGCCGATGGCGTGGGATTGCCAGATGCAAGGAGAGAAAAGCGTCCTATGGAAGGACAAGGAGCTCCACCTCACCCAAAACGCACAACCGGGCAAAGCTAATGTGGGAAGCGCAAGGTGTCCCTCCACTAATCCCATGAGCAAGAAAGAAATGATGCCGGAGCGAGCCTGCATTACGGCCGACTTAATAGCCATGGAGGAGGCGTAATGTGCCGACATACGCCCGAGAGAGTGGCACCCGCTCGGGTTTCTAATGGGCAACAGAGCCAGAGTGCTAGGCCAAATGAAGGTGTGGGACGAACGGCGAGGACGTAATGGTACGTCGAGCTCCCACTATAGTTCATGTGCCGAGTAACGATTTAAGAGCTAGCCTCACGAAACGAGAGCGGGAGGCTCAATCTCGATTTGAGGACTCGCTAATGTACCAATAGAAACGCACATGTTTCCCCAGGCTCACGAGATCGTGGTCTCAAAGAGACAGAAATGGGCATAGGTCGCTGTGAGAGGGGAAAGGCGCAGTCGCCACATGGAGATCACAGCGCAGTCGCCGTCGCCGCCGAGAGGCGCAGTCGCCTCAAAGAAGTAATGTACATAGATCTCCAATAAGATCGAAAGGACCAATTCTCACGGGGACGAAGGAGTAGGCAGTGACTCCCCCGAAGTGAAGGCCGAGGTCCAATCTTGCTCCCCCTCCAGAGATGAGAGACCCGATGCCGTAGAATGGTTGTTGATGAAAAAGAAATTTGAGCAATGGGAGGAGGAGAAGAAAAAGAGACGGGAAAGGTTGAACGAATTGACTTTGCTCTTCGACCTTTTTCCAAAGAAATCGAGATAGTCGACCTCCTCCTACTTTCGGGTTGCCTCTTCTCGGAGAAGTACTGGGTCGACAAATGCCAGGAGCCACATATCCCATCCGGAAACCACTATGTGTTTTGTCGCCAATGAGGATGACAACATGTGCAAAGCTCTCCTAAGCACACTTACCGGGGCAGCCTTAACTTGGTTCAATGGTTTGGCTGCCGGTAGTATCACCACTTGGGCATGCTTCGTAACAAAATTCTTAGATCGCTTCTCGATTGCAGGAGCTCGAAAGATAACCGTCACCGATCCGAATAACTTGGTGCAGTGGTAAGAATGAAAGCTCGATGAGCTATTTCACCAAGTTCAAAGAGATGGTTGATAAGATAGAGGAAGACCTCACGGACAGGAGGTAATCAATTACTTCCGAAGTGGTATTTCCTCGTAAGACATGGACTACGAGCTCACAGCCCGAACGGTCACAACTCGACAGAGTTGTTTGAAAAGGTGTATAATGTCGCTCACGGCCGAGGAAAGGAAAGAAAAGAAGAACGGTAAGAGCCCCAAGGTTGAAGTCGCCGACGATAAAAGGACTCCAACAAGAATGGGGGAACAATAAAAATGGAAAGAACGAGAACTAGGGCGACGGAGAAGGAGCCCGAAGCTTTCACTCCTCACGGTGAGTCGAACCGAGATTTTGAATGCTGTCGAGCCGGCTCCTCCAAACCCAATGAATCCAGCAACAAGTTTAGGCGGGACAACAGCAAGCATCTGCGACTACCACAAAGACACTTGGTCATCTCACGCAGGATTGCTTGGGATTAAAGCGTATCATCCAGAGAATGGTCGACTGTGGAGACTCGAAGCTTATGTGAAGAGACCTCAAGTGGGGGAGGTGAGCAGCCGGCAGTGGGCAACAAGGACCTAGGCAGCCTAGACCGAACACGGGGGTCATCACCGAACAAGCAAGCAACACGGCCATCAAGCACAAGATATTCCACGGCTTAATAAGGCCCCACACGTGCCTCCAAGGAGAGAAATAAGAGATGAGGCGATCGGCTTCTACCCCCACGAATTGGCAACAAATATGGCGGCTAGGGAGCAAGTTCTCGTCATCCCGTGTCTCATTGATGGATGTACGACGAGCGTGCTCTTAGTCGACACGGGGCCTGCAAGGATATTTTGTTTTACAAAACTTTCAAGGAGATGGGTCTTAATGATGAGCAGTGGAGAGATATGATGGCGGGTTGGAGGGCTTCACCAACCACCGAGTTGATGCTAAAGGCCGATAGTGCTCGACGTTGACCTAGGCCGACCCCCTCGGGATTGTCTCGAAGGTACAATTTATCGTAATTGATGTAAATAGTGACTATGCCGCCATACTTGGAATTCTGGACAGTCGCTCTTGGAATGGTAGCATCAATTCCTCATCGGCCGAGTAAAGTTCCCCACACCTGTGGAGTGGGTTGCGTACAAGGCACAACTCGTGCTTATCTCGGATCATGTTCTAAGAGAAAGAAAGAAAAGGGAGCTAGAGATTGAGATCGCCGATGGTTACTTGAAGCTGTCTCGCCGCCACCAAAACTACCCGACCGTCAACAATCACCGACGTGGTAGAGTCGACCTATCGCTCAAATGACGAGGTCATGCTTGAGTCGACACGTCACTCTAACACCACCGAGGTCGATTCGGATGTAGTTATGGTCGATCAAGTCGTCATAGGAGACCTATGCCTCCGGATAGACAATAACTCTGGGGCCCCTACCAACAAGGTTGCGGACAAGCTTGATGATATGATAGGCGAGGAGGCTCCACACTGGGAGCCGAGGAAAGACAAAAGGTCGGGGAGATCATAGTGGAGACTCTACAATTCGTAGATGGACCGAGCTAGAAGCTGTGGATGAGCTAGAGTCGGTAATCACCAACCCTTCTTACCCCGATCAAAAAATTCAAATTGGAAAGCAGGTTATCACTGAGGAGCGAGCGTAAATTATCAAGCTACTCAAAGAAAGCAGCGATGTCTTCGCATGGAGAGTGGAGGACATGAGGGGAATCAAGGAGGAGGTCGCCGTTCATCGGCTCGAAGTCAACCCGACCATTAAGCCTAGACCCCGTAAATTGAGAAGCTTTGCTCGCGACAAGGAGGAAGCTATAAAACCGAGGTACAAAAACTTTTGAGTGCAGGGATAATCAAAGAGGCCACTCATACAACGTGGTTGACCAACGTAGTCATGGTGAAGAAATCAAATGGCAAATGGCGGATGTGTGTCGACTTCACTACTCTTAATCTAGCTTGCCCAAAGGACAGTTATCCCCTTCCAAGGATCGACAAGCTAGTTGATTCTATTGCCGGGTCACTCCACCTCGGTTTCCTCGACGCTTACTCAGGCTACCACCGCATTAAGATGCACGAGGATGATATAGTCAAACAGCATTTCAAGCACTGGGGCATCTACCGCTACAATATGATGCCATTTGGTTTGAAGAATGCGGGTGCAACTTATCAGAGAATGGTGAATAAAGTCTTTGCCTCACAAATTGGTCGAAATATGGAGGCTTACGTTGACGACATGGTCATTAAAACCAAGGCCGGGAGTCACGTAGTCGACCTAAAGGAGACATTCGCCAATTTACGAGCAAACGACATGAAGCTCAATCCCAAAGAAATGTGTGTTTGGAGTGGCCGCCGGCAAGTTCTTGGGATTCATGGTATCTCAAAGAGGCATAGAAGCTAATCCGTAGAAGATAAAGGCTTTAGTCGACATGAAGGCTCCGACCGGTGTCAAAGAGATGCAGCGACTCAACGGAAGGGTAGCAGCTCTTGGTCGCTTCATATCTAAAGCAGCAGAGAGATCTCTCCCCTTCTTCAAAGCGTTGAGGGGGACGAAAAGCTTTGAATGGACGACCGAATGTCATTCGTCGTTCAAACAATTGAAGGAGTATCTTGCTACTCCACCTCTCGCTCGCAGCTCCGACGACCGGTGAAACTTTATTTGTGTATCTATCTCGTAGGAGACAAGTCGCTGTCAGCAGTATTGATTAGAGAGGATGAAGAGCTTCGAAGCTCGCGTACTATATCGCAAAGCTTTATCGATGTGGAAAGCAGTATTACAACGCCGAGAAAGTCGCTTATGCTCTAGTCGTAGCTTCAAGAAAGTTACGAGCTTATTTTCTCGGCTCATCCAATCGTGGTTCTTACCAATGCTCCTTTAAGAAAAATACCGCACAAGCCGGAGAGTTCGGGTCGACTACTCAATTGGTCAATTGCCCTCACCGAATTTGACATTGAGTATCGACCTCGAAAGGCGTTGAAAGCTCAAGCTCGCCGACTTCTTGGTCGAGCTTACGTTCACCAAGGAAGATGACGAGCAACGAGCTCCAAAGAAAAGGGCAAAGGGAAAGAGCGTAGTCACAAGTCGCCATCACTCTACCCGTCGATTGTTGGAAGGTCTATTCGTACGGGTCGGCAACCAAAAATGTCGGTGGAGCTGGAATTGTCTTGGTCGAGCCGTAGTCTCGGGACTGTTTACGAGGAATCGCTAAGGTTCAAATTTGACGCTTCCAACAACCAAGCCGAATATGAAGCCTTGATTGCAGCCTATCGAGTATGCCAAGTGTTTTGGAGCGACTAAGATCATGGCTTACCGTGATTCGCAGCTGATAGTCAACCAGGTCGGGCGAGTATGAGGTGCTCAGTGCCACATTGATCAAATACTGCGAACTGGTGAAAGAACTGATAAAGGACTTAGAATTCTGGGAGATTCAAAGGATTGGAAGAGAAGATAACGAGCTGGCCGACCTCCTCTCGAAACTAGCTACTTCAGATGAGCCGCATGAGGAGCCCATCTCCTTCCTCGAGAATCCAGCCTATGAAAGAGTGAAAATTCAATGCATAGATGATCCCACAAGAAATTGGACTCAGGGGAAGTGTTGGATCGAGGAAATGAAGGCATACATTGGAAGTGGCGAGCTGCCAGATGACGAGAAGAAGGCTCGAGCTATCAAAAAGAAAGCTCCAAGATATGTCATTCAAGGAGGTGACCTGTTCAGGAGATCTTATACTCGGCCATTGCTAAAGTGCATCCATCCCCAAGAGGTCGCCCTATTGATACACGAAGTGCATAGTGGAATTTGTGGTGGACACCCGGGGGCCAGGACTCTTGCTGACAAGTTAATCACGTTGGGATACTACTGGCCACACATGAGAACTGACACTCACAACTTTGTTCAGCAATGTGATCAATGCCAAAGGTTTGCCAACCTTCCCCATGTGCCTACAACAGAGCAGACTCCTGTGATCGCAGCTTGGCCATTTGATATGTGGGGCGTCGACCTGATTGGACCCTTCCCTCCCGCCCGAGGAAACTGCAAGTATGTGATAGTGGCCATAGATTACTTCACCAAATGGGTTGAGGCCAAACCATTAGCTCGCATCACAGAGGAGAATGCTATCAACTTCATACACGACTTCATTTGGTGTCGGTTTGGTTTTCCCGAGCTATAGTGTCGACAACGGGTTACGGTTCTCCCGCACTTTCGAAACGAGAGATGAAGCGAGTGGGAATCAAACATTGGAAATCCTCTCGTCGCCTATCCTCAAGGAAATGGGCAAGTCAAGCAGAAATAAACTTGTTCTATCTTCGCTCAAGACTGGGCTCGTAGGTCGACGAAACAATTGGTTGGACGAACTCCCCTTGCTCTTTGGGCGGTTCGTACAACCACTCGGGGGCCTACGGAAACCCCTTTGCTCTCACATATGGGTCGAGAGGCCATGGCACCCGCCGAGCTCGATTCCCTACGGCTAGAGTGACCTTCTTTGATCAAGAGCGTAATGACACCAACGGGTTAATCGACTTGGACCCGATCGACGAGAAGCGAGAAAACTTACCTCCGAATGGTCAATTACAAGCAATGGACTAAAAGTTATCACGACAAGAAGGTCAAGGCAAGGTCTTTCCAAGTGGGAGATTATGTATTGAGAAAGATTGAGGCAACGGGTAGAAGGACCCAGCAGAACAAGCTATCTCCTAATTGGGAAGGTCCCTATGTAGTCACTCGAGTCGTCAAGGAAGGAACCTACATGATAGCTCATCCCGGAGGTGACGAGTTGAAACATCCTTGGCATGCTACTCACCTCATCAAATACTACTTCTAGTTTTCAATTTCAAAGTTCAAGTTTGTGTTAAAGCTAGTTTCGAATTGATGTAAGCATGATTCCTACCTCAATAAAAAGTGCAGTTCATTCCATCAATCATAGTGTTACCCCAATCCCAATGAGCTCGACTCTTAGTCAGCTTAAATTTAACAAGCTCGATTCTTAATCAGCCTTGTTCATTTAACAAGTCCGACTCTTAGTCGACTTCGTTCCAACAAACTCGACTCTTAGTCAGTTTGTTATAACAAGCTCGATTCTTAATCAGCCTTGTTCATTTAACAAGTCCGACTCTTAGTCGACTTCGTTCCAACAAACTCGACTCTTAGTCAGTTTGTTATAACAAGCTCGATTCTTAATCAGCCTTGTTCATTTAACAAGTCCGACCCTTAGTCGACTTCGTTCCAACAAACTCGACTCTTAGTCAGTTTGTTATAATAAGCTCGATTCTTAATCAGCTTAGTTAATTTAACAAGTCCGACTCTTAGTCGACCTCGTTCTAACAAACTCGACTCTTAGTCAGTTTATTATAATTAGCTCGATTCTTAATCAGCTCTACTATTTTAACAAGTCTGATTCCTAGTCGACTTCGCTCTGAGTAACTCGACTCTTGGTCAGCTTAAAAAGTTTGAACAAATAAGTCATTGCCCTATTAAATCTAACTCGACACCTACCTCTAAAGCATATAACATGCAGAAAAGAGAAGTCAGTTACGATTAAACACAATTAAGTCTCCCAAAGTGGGCTAAGACTTAGGCAAAGGCAACTTACAAAGTATCATGCCTCCCAAAAATAGGGCCAAGGCATACAAGTATTAAAAACAAAAAAAGCAAAAATGTTTGGAGCTTGTTCGATTACAATAACCATTAAATTCAAAGTCTATTCAGAAGAAACGCCTTCTATTGGACCGGCGACGGACGTTGGATCGACCTCGCTCGATCACCCACAATAGATGGCTCACCAAGAACATTTTCGGGCCCGATAAACCACCTTCCGTGAGTCACCGATTGTGAACTTTGGGGTCTCCTCGTCAAAAGCCGAATCCTCATAATCATCGAGCTCGGCCAAGATAGTGTTAAAATTAACCTTTTCAACAACCTGGGGTCCCAAGGTGATGCCTCTGCAGCCTTCATCATCTTTCTTTATAAGTTCCAGGTCATTCTCATTGTATGGCACCAAAGGGTGGCCTTGGCGAGCCGTGTTATAAGGATCTTCGAAGCCCATTGAGCCAGCTGTTCGATCGATATATTGACAGAGGGATCTACTATTATACGTCGAGCCATATGAGCCCGACCTACATGGAAGAACCCCCTAGCTTCTTCGGTAATATGGGAGTGCAGATCATCACTATCTTTATATGCCTTGATAGCATCCTCCTTTGCAACCCTCACAAAGCAGCCAGCCTAGGTCCACCCCCATTGAGCTCGAGCAAGATCCAACTCTTCTTGTTTCTTGGCCAAAGTGACGGGCACCTCCTCCAACTGCTGAGTTGCCAATGCCAGATCAGCAGCTAGCCTGTTCTTTTCCTCCTTGAGGGCGGCAAGTTCCTTGGCAGCTTCTCCCAACTTGCTCCAGGCATCCTCTTTGGCCTTTATTTCGTTGTCTTTAACAAGTTTCAAAGCTTCATACGAGTTGTCTAAGTCTGAGTGCTCTTCCTTCAAGTTTTTGAGCTCCTCCTTCAACGTAGCGTTGGCTTCTTTCAGTTTCCCCACCTCGGCATTCTCCTCCTCCAGCTTCTTCAACTCTACATTTTTCTTTGCCAACATGGACTTGGCTAGCTTCTCCTCGCTCCTCGGCGGCCTTCCAAGAAGTAGTAGCCAGTCAATCATGGCAAGAGACTGAAAGGAAGAGTGGGAGGAAGAGGTTAGATCTCGATGACACAAAGGGAGACATGGAACAAGCGAGCAAAATAAAGTTAGCAACACAAGAAATTGCCAAAGAGTTACCTCGGAGGAAGCTAGCCCGACCCTAGCTCTGCGCAGCTTCGGAGTTAGAGGTTTTTAGTGAACTCCATAATCAAATCCCGGTCGGCACCC
This sequence comes from Adenophora triphylla var. japonica, assembly GCA_022495995.1. NCBI lineage: Eukaryota > Viridiplantae > Streptophyta > Magnoliopsida > Asterales > Campanulaceae > Adenophora > Adenophora triphylla. Next base: position 148,369 of record JAFEMH010003858.1, read on the forward strand.
TTCTTCGACCACGGCCCGTCCATACTCCAGCCTCCGGATACTCCTGGCTAAGCGGTTGATCTGGTTAAAGGAGCCACAAAGACTTAGCTCGTCAACACGAGACTGGATCGCCGCATAAGAAACCCGGACGGGGAAGGCCGGGGACTCCTAACTTCATTCTCCATCGGCTCGTTAGCATCGACACGATCAACCGTCGAGCTCACCTTGGTTTTCCCAATCTTGATTTTCTTGCTTAGAGGGGCCGTATCATCTTCATCATCCCCCTCATCATCTAACTCGATCACAGGCGACTTTGCCTTGGGAATTCTTTTGGTTTTGGATTTGGTTTTGGGTTGATCACGAGCTCTGGTCTTTCTAGCCTCCTTAGCTGGCTCAACAATTTGGTCGGATACATTGGTTTCTTCAGCGTCGACCTCTTCCATTTCCTGGGCGACGTCTACAACTTGGTTCCCTTCCAGTTCCTCGGGGTTCTCCTCCATTGGTATAGAGTTAACGGGGTCCACATCTACCGTCTGCAAAGTATCATGACGGAGAGCACCCTCTCTCTCCCTATGTTCTCTAGCATTGGCTGCTCCACAGCTCCACTTGCTCTTCCTGATGTCAATGGTTCGGCCCATACTCGCTTCTTGTTCAGGAGTTAAGACTACACCAAAGTTGAAATGATCAAGGGTTAGGTCGACACATAAAATTTCTGCATACAAGTAAAAAGTTCTATGTACGAATTAAATATGTGGACTCGATTATTCTACATACGAGCAAAAAAGTTCTATGTACGAATCAAATTCATAAATAAACAGTTAAGCAAAGGCAAGAGGGATCAAGGTACAAGGAATGGTCGAGTTCTTACCCCCAAAGTGTTCTACCCGCTCCTTACAATAGTTGGCGCCTTTCTTACAAAAGTGGCACTCTTTCTCAAATCTGAATCGAGCTCCCTCATGGGTGACCCAATCTGGATATCTCTGACATCTAACTACTGGCACCATGGGCACTACCTCTCCTTCACCAACCATCAATCCAGCTCGGATGAAGTTATTTTTGTTGGTTCCTAGCACTACAAAAAAAATCATTTTTAGGGACATCATTTTTTGGGTCGGAATAAATTACTTGTCCCTATTAACTACTTAATAAGACATCCAACACGGTTGGGCCTAACGGGACGGTGGTGTTCACTACTACTACGCTAAAAAAAAAAAACAAAAACAAAAACAAAAAAATAAAATAAAAAACAAACGGAAAAGGAAAAGGAAAAACACTTTGCACCTCTTCCAGTTCTCCCGGCCTCTCTCCTCTGCACGCTGCACGCTACTCCCTCTCTTTCTCTCCCTCTGCAAATCAACCGGCGTAAACCCTAGAATCAACCACGTTTCGTCGGTTCTCCTCTGCAACGCTTGGCGCTACTCCCTCTCTTTCTCTTCCTCTGCAAATCAACCGGCGTAAACCCTAGAATCAACCACGTCTTGTCGATTATCTATCCAACCCAGGTTCGATCATCTTTCCTTTCGCCTTGTATTCTTGCGTTTGCGTTGTTGGATTTCATTGCGGCCATCAGTTTCATGCGGGTTAGTTTCGGCTTTTTTATTTTATTTTTGCTAATGATTTTCCGTGTGAAATTTTTGGCTTTGATTTATGATTTTTGTTGAATTGGCTTGAGATCCGGTCGGTTTATTGTTTGATTTATGCTAGGTTGATGTGATTCTTAGTTCGTTTTAATCAAGTTTAATTGTGTTGTGTTTTTGTGATTATGATATTAATTGGCATGATAGGGTGACATGGTTGATGATAAGCATTTGAAATTTGTAGTTGGCCGGTTGTATGTTTGATTGAGTGGATTTATGTAGTGAAGTTGACCAGGAAGATCATTGTGAAGGATGATCGGATTACATTTTGTTGACCATGCAAAATATAGTTCTTGAAGAACAAGCCGTACCACGAGGATATAGGGTAGGTTGTTAGGTTTTTATTAATCGGTAGTATGAGTATACGTAGGCGAGGCCGACTTTGATTGTTGTGCTAATCTTTTAAGAAGGAAACAATATCCTACTTATGATATGAAGTTTGTGACCTGTTATAAACTAATCCTATTTTAGTCACTCCATTTGTATATATCCAATGTACTAATCTCCCCCATCCTCCCCATTCTCCTGGTTCTCTCTCTTGATTGAACCGAGAAGCATAGCCATTCTTATAGCCATATTGGGATACATATGCTTTTAAGTGCATGATTAACTCGTTCTTTTCCTTTTCTCGTTCGACTTTCTATTGGTACAAGTTTTCGTAGTTTCGCAGCTTATACTTGTAAACTTGTGTGTCTTTGGTCTTATTTTTAGAACAAGGAATTATTTCAAGATTTGGCTCCTTTCGTCCGGAATTCTTTTGGTACTATTGCCGCACTCATTCGTGTATGCCTAATAAATTTTTGTTTGTCTTTGTTTCATCTTTAGAAGAGAGAATTATTTCAAGATTTGGCTCCATTATTGTGGAATTCCTTTGGTACTATTGCTGCACTATTACAGGTATGCGCCATGTGGTTGATAACATATTTCTCCTCTTATGCCTAAGTTTGTACATGGACTTCTCAGTTTCCTTTCTTTTGGGTCATACTCATCCTCAAGTCAGCACTATTACTAGCTTGTTTCCTTTGAAATTGCTTTATAACTTTGAAATTGTTTCCTTTGATTCAATCAGTTCGAATTGCCGCATTTTTATTTCAGCTTCATTGCTTGTAGGAAGTTCTGATTAGTTGAATTTGTTTCCTTTTTTGAATGAGTGATGTGTGTGATAATCTTACTTTGGACTGAACTGAATGGTGAAAAATGATGCATGCAACCGACCTCAAGGGGTTGGAACTAAGGCTGAGTTTAGTGGAGCTGTAGTAGTTATCGGGTATATATATATATATTTAATTTGTTATTGAACTTTTTGTTTGAAACTACTTTCATGATGATTGGGAGGTCTATAATAGTACCTTCTCATTTATTTTTTGCATTCAAAATGATGATTTTGTTCTAATATTTTGTTATCAAATGTAGTAATATCTAATGACGCCCAAAATAGCAATGACACATATAATCAGCTTTTTTTTTTTTTTTTTTGCTTTATGACACATAATTACCAAAAACAGCTGTCTCTGTATATCATTTAATGGTCATTGGGGAATGAATTCATTGGTCATAAACAACTAGCTTGGGAGTGATGTAAAAAAAAATATAAATTGACCAAAGTGCTCTTAAAAATATCAAAATATACTCCATAAACATCAGCTCTAAAGGTATCATGTTTACGTATTCACCACAGATTCACCTTTTAGATAATCTAAACCATCCAAGAAAGATTCAAGCACCCACTTAGGTCTCAAGATATAGTTGAAATGCCTCCTACTCTAGGATTGATGGATCTCTTTCTCCCACAGACGGAACCGGTTATCGAGTCTTGCTGTTTATGGTGGCCGTGTGTAAAATTTGAGAATTTTCTAGTTTCCTTGAGAGTCGTATCACACTTGTGAGATGAGTAAGAAGCAATTTGATCTCAGATTCATTGTTTTCTCAGATTACTGAATGTGAAGTTTCTATGAATCAGTTTACTTGGGATTTTTTTATGAAGTCCTTGTTTTCCATCCTATTGATTAATTGTGCACCCTTAAAGTTGAGGCCACAAATCAACACATATTGTGTGCAGACAGTAATAAACAATTTCAATGATTAGTCACGGACTGTTATTACTTCTGACCTAGCTGCCACAGGCTATTCAAAGTCAATGGCATTAAATGTCATGCTGTCTTATCGCTCTTACCCTGTTTGATATTGGAATTCAATTGGTTAATGGTTTGTGTTTTCATAATCTGTGAAGTAGATATGTGCACTAAAAGTTCACAGTAGGTGAATTTGTAATTTTATGGGGCCTGGTTTTCGTAATTATGGTTGCTACTTGCTACTGTAGTGACCCCCCCACACTTGGATTGGACCTTTGGTATTTTTCCTTAATAAACTGCTTGCTCATCAAAAACATGTGATACTTATTTCCTATTACCCTATCATTGATCACGAACACAATCATTGCTCAGTTTTACCACCATTGTCTCTTTATCTCATATGTCACTTGCTCAAAAATATATTCAGATATGTCATTGTGGTTAGTTATTTCTTCGTTTACGTAATATTTTTGTTTTTTACAGGTTTCATTGCTTAATAGTTGCATATTGGTTTACATGAAGAGCTCGATCAAGGAACAATATGATGAAGAAGCAATTTTTTGGGAAATACTTTGTTTGATTGCATCATTTGCAATTTAGATAATTAGAACTAGTTAGAAACTTATTTAGACAAATTATTTCAAATGGAGATTCAAAATACTTTTAAAGAATCTAATTTTGTTTGGTTAATTGGTGACTTTATTTGGATGATGTAGTTGATTAGCTTTGGTTAATATACTTGATTTTGGTGTTTTCGTATGCATGAGTTTGTTTAATTTTATTTATGTATTTGGATCTTGTAAATTTGGAGATATTGTCAGTTATTGAATGATAAATATTTTAGATTTTGACTTTTTGGGTGACATTTTAATTAATCTAAACTGACATTTGGGACGGGGATCAGGTTCCTAATTATTACCCGCCAATATTTCATTTTAGCGGCAAATATTATTAGGGTCGGCTTTGCCGTCTCAAAAAACACGTCCCAAATATATTTTGCCTCCAAATTAACTCGCCAATTATTTTTTTACCGTCAATTTTTTCCCGCAAAATAAATAAATAATAAATTTTAATTAATAATAAATATTATTAGGGACGGATGTTTACCGTCTTTAAAAACCTATGGGGACGGTGACGGGGGTCCTTATTGTATTTAGGACGCATGTTAATTAGGACCCCTAAATCCCGTCCTATATACCGTCCTTAAAGGTATTAGGGACGGGAATATGGCTTTTTGGGACGGGTCTTGGCCGACCCTAATGTTGCTATTTCTTGTAGTGTAGAGCATCCCAACTGATAGCCCCCTTCTTGGTAAACTCCATCAACTTCTTACGTAAATCATTATGCCAATGAGGGGCCCAGTAGTTGTTCTCATCTACCCCAGTTGTATCAGCACTGGGCAAGGGAAATTCCCATCCTCTTCTACTCTCCACCACCACCACGCAAGAGTTCCATCCACTAGCCTTGCCAGGAAGATTGGCAAATAATTTGGGAGACTTTGGCTTGGAAGGAGTACTTATGCCACTATCCTTATCAAACTTAATGCTAAAGAACTCCTTAAACACCCTCATGCATGGCTCATATCCTAAGAACCTGCACACCATAATAAAGCAAACCAGTACCCTACAGGTGTTGGCTCCTAGCTGAAGTGGCAAGGCATCGGTGCACTCCAAGAACTCGTTTATGAAGGGGTCAAGAGGTAATCTCAAGCCAGCTTCGAATTGGCCGTAGTAGAAAGCTACCTTGGTAGTTTCCTCCTCGTAGGTGTCCCCAAATTTGTTAAAGAAGTCCCCCCTACTATACAGAGCAACGCTAAACTCCTTCCTATCAACATCACAAAAATCATATATCATGCTTAAGCGAGATGGATAATTCTGCTTCCCTCTAGCTGGCCTTGGAGGAACGTAGCCTTTTTCATTCCTGCCTGGCACTACAGTGTTGTCAAAGGCATCAACAATGCGCGGGCTTGATGAGGTCGAGGCATGAGCTCCACCTTGTGTCTCCATATCTGTACAAGAAGAAGGGGAAACAGGGGAATCAGTTCTACATGAAGTCTCAGGAGACCTAATCGATAAGCTAAGGGGCGACCTAAATTCCCCCGGAAATCCAATTCTATTCCTAAGGAAAGAAGGTTTGTCGGGACCATGAATGTAAAATGTAGCAATATGATCGAGAAGCTCGTGAAAAAGATGGAAGGACTCAATTCTTGGGTCATTCGTTCCTAAAGTACCTAAGTTCTCTCCCACAGGCAAAGCCAACTCAGTAAATTGCAAACCCCATCGGGTTAAAATTGAAATACATTCCTCCATGGTCATCTCCCTCCACTCTCCGTTTAAATGTTTATAAACCCTACGATTGACTTTACAGTACCCATACCAAGCTCCGGGTTCTGTACTAAAGGTCCTAGCCATGGCGGAATCAAAGGAATAGCAGAAATTAAAGCCCTAATTTTAAAGAATGAGGAGAATACCTTTAGCAGTGAAGGGAAAACGGAACAATGGAAGGCAAGAACACCAATTTATGGCAAGAAGCAATGTCCTTTATCACCGCTGGAATCACGTACAGAGTTCAGGGATGGCGAAAGTTGTAAATGGGGAAGGATTCTTGATTTTATAGTTCCCTGAATTGGAAAGGGCAAAGAGAAATTCAAAATTAATTTTCCTAATTAATGGTGGAAACAGTTTCCTAGGCGGACTCTCAAACGTCTAAAGTGTAATCATTGCGGAAATCGGCGCTCCTACATCTCCACCGTTCGTCACCTACGATCAGGATGTTGCCACGTCATCATGGTCGACCTACTTCCAAGACTAACATCGACCTGCGAGTAAAGCAATTTTCGTCACGGAAATCTTCTTAACTTCCAAGTCGACGAAGTCAACTCGAAAGTTGGGGGCCACTGAACATACCAAAAGTGCCGAGTTGGGCCAAGCAAGTAAAGCCCAATTACATCCAGCTTTGATTATCACATTCTCAATAGGGCTGGCCCGGCCGAGCAAGGCCCAAAGCCCATCTCAATCGTCAGTCGACTAAGCCCATGGTCCGACCTACAGGTCCCGACCTAACTTAGTCCGACCTCATGATCCATGCTACAATTCGGGTACGAACCATGCTCTACCCGACAGTCAGGTCGACCATTCCACGAGTGGCGACCTCGACCTAAATTAACAAGTGACGACTTGATACTTGCAGGCGTATTTGGTTGAACTATTCTCATAACCACATCCCTACAAATCAGGGGACCGTTATAGACACGTTCCCATTACCAATAACCGCCGCTACAATCACGGAGCACATGTCGCCTCCCCAAAAATACATCACTCTTGTCTATAAATACTTCATCACTACCAAACGGTGAAAGGTAACTGCCATTTTGTATTCTGAAGTTCATTATTCAATACATTTTGTGCTATCTACAACTGTGATCTTACTCTCACGCCCGAGCGTCTTCGCCGGAGACACATCCGGCTAGTCGTGGGTTCTGTTTTCAGGTCAAGAAGCCAGGTGATCAGTCCTGCCACGTGGAGGAAGATTGATAAGCACATTTCCTGCAGCATCAAGAACCTTTTTCATGTGACGTATTATAAAGAAAAGTTATAATGTACTTACTCGTATTTGAACCCATGACCTTATGGATTGAAACTAGTGATCTACTAACCTAAAACATTATTTGAGTTATAAGATGAGAATCATTTAAATAAATTATAAGTAATAAATTAACGACAAGTTACGTGAAAAATAAATTAAATAAAACAGTAAGAATAATCATCTTTTTACTGGGCACTTTGCAAATAAAGTGCTGGAAATTAGCGGCACTTTCTAAAAAGTGTTGAAAATTAGCGGCACTTTCTAAAATTATCGGAAATTAGCAGCAGTTTCTACAAAGTGTCGTAAATTTAGCGGCACTTGTTAAAAAATGTCGAAAATTAGCAACCCTTAATTAAAAAGTGCCGAAAATTTAGCGCCACTTACTAAAAAAAATTGGAAATTAGCAGCATTAGCGGTATATAGTAAAAAGTGTCGAAAATTAGTGATATTTTATTTTTCTAAAATGCCGCAAATTAATGGCATTTATAGAAGTGTCGGTAACAAGTGTTAGAAAAAACCATTTTTGTTGTAATGCAAATAATTGAAATAAAAAATAATTATCTTACTAAAAAAAATATTGACAGTATTATCGATCGTGATATAATAACAATTTTTAAATTTTTATTAGAATAATTATTTTTTATTTAAATTATTAATTAAAATATAATCAAATTGACAAAAATTCCAAGTGAAATGAGATGGAAGTCAATATGTTAAATTACCAACTCATTGTTTAAATATATCAAATAAATAATGGCCATATCTATATGAAAACAATGAGCTGAAGAAAAGAGGGAATCCTGCATTAGAGATACCCTCAATATTTTGCAATCCTTTCTCTTTTAAATATTCTCTGTCGTACTTTAATTTGTCAATTCTTTTCATGTCTACACTTTCTCAGCATGTAAGCTTCAAAATCACTCTATTACATGGAATCCGGATTAACTAGCTAGGGTTACCATTTATATTCAATCATGTTCGATAAATACTCCATCCTTTCAAAATAAATATTAAAATAAATATTGCATTTATCATTTAACTTGTCAACATAAATTAAAAAGACTCTTTATTAGTTTGTAAATCACTTATAAATAGTAATAATTTTTTTCTTATTTAAAAATGCAATATTTATTTTTGAACAGAAAAAAAAAACGAAAGTTTGACATCACACAACAACGACCATTCACTTGAACTCTAACCGTCGCCCTATTACCAAATTAGCTACCAGTCTTCGAGACCCTTGATGAAAGAAGTGTGCACTCAGCCATTGGCGGGAATTTCGCCTGCATCCGATTCCCAATTCTTGTTCACCCAGGATGATCGTGTAACTGACGTATTTCTTTCTGATCTCTTAGTGAGCTTTTGATTGTCTTAAATTTCTTACATTTATTTTGGACCGGATAATATATTATTTGAAACACTTGATTTTAATCAAATAGTCCCTACATCTTGATTTAATGTTTTTAATTTAACTTGACACGAGAATTAAGAAAAATTAAATGTTGTGAGTATGAAAAAAGTAGAAGAGAGAAAGTGGGTAGAAAGTTTTTGTTGTAAGTCTTAAATTGGTGTTAAGGGACAAGGGTAGTGACTCAGAATATTTATATGTTATATGCAAGGTTTTTTAATTCTCGATATGTGATAATATCTCTAACACGCCTCCTCACGTGTAGTGGGCTTTGCCAAACTTATAACGTAGACTTATTAATCGGGTAGCATGCAGTAACATCGTGGACTGTTAGGCCTACACGTGTAATGTACATGCTCTGATACCATCTTAAATTATGAGGTTTCACGTTAAAACCAATTGGTGTTAATGATAGTTGCCTAGAATCTTTATATGTTATATACAAGGTTTGTCAATTTTCGATGTGGCTCATGATCTTAAAGTGTAAGGTTCAACCTTAAAATCAATTGATAATAAGAGGAGTGACACAAAATCTTTATATATTATAGACAATGTTCATCAATTCTCGATATGCGATAATATCTGTAACACGCCCCTAACATGTAACGTGCTTTGCCAAAGCTTATAATGTGGATTTATTAATCGGGTGGCGCGGAGTAATATCGTGCGCCGTTGGTCCTGCACGTGTAATAGAACTGCTCTGATATTATATTAAAGTCTGAGATTACATATTAAAATCAATTGGTGTTAATGCTAGTGACCCAAAATCTTTATATGTTATATAAAAGATTTGTCAATTTTCAATGTTTGATAATATTTCTAACAGTAAGAATGACAATTAGGTCTCATTATTCATTTTAACTAACAAAGTAATTAAAAATTTTAAAATGTGACAAACTAAAAAAGAAAATAAAAACTTCAAATCGGGACGAATATACTTTATACTATTAACAACTTCTGATAAGCTAATATATATTGAAAAATCACCATGACAAGTGACTAAACATGGAAAAGAAGTACTTTGATACCTCTAAATTTTCTTATTTAATAAATTTCTGCTTTATAATCTTTTTTTCTGACCTTACCATCCAAGCATCCGGGATCTGTACCTCTTGTCCTTTTTATTTTTTTTAATTAATCAAAGGAATATTAGTTATTTTCTATGATGTATATTTGTAACTAAAGAGAAAATAAAACAAAACAAGATTAAGCATAAAGGAAAGTAATTGAAAAGAAAAAGCATCTAGGCACCATTGTGTTGTTTACTGTCTTACTTTAATACTCTCTTCATCCCATATCTCGTATCAGAATAGAATAAATGTCGCAGTTTTCGGATATAAATTTGTGTCTTTTCGTATGAGACGGCGGGAATATTTGTTTTGACATGAAAAGGGCTTCTTCCTCAGATAACTTTGAATCTGATACCTTGAAATTTGATTGATGTTGCATTGTAGATTCTTAAAGCTAATTTATTTTAATTTTGAAGGAGAAAAATATCTTATAAATGCTCCCATGTGATTGTAAGGGCAGGGCAGCTATCATCTTGATCCAAAATATGCTTCAATTTGACTGTAAGAAAGGTTGATGTACTCTCCAAAATTATATTATTATTTCGTTTTTAGCTAATACATTATTTTTATAAATAATTACAAGTAAAGTGTGACAATTATATTTAAATAAATGCGCACACACTTCAGCATAGTGAAATTGGATCGAGCCCAGCTTGCAAATTTTTGGCTTCAAATTTGATTACAGGCCGGGCAGGACTTAGGCTCCGTTTGTTTCGCGTAAAACATTTTCCGAAAAATATTTTCATGTAAAATGATTTCATGTAAAAAGGTTTCCTTGTAAAATGTTTTCATGTAAAAAGATTTCCATGTAAAATGTTTTCTTGTAAAATATCATGGTCTTGTTTTCAGTTGTTTGGCAAATTTGACAAAAATGTTTTCCGAAAATGTCACTTTTTTTTTATTAATTTAAATCAACTTTGGAAACCGCCCCACCCACCCCCTGCCTACCCCACCCCCCCCCAAATTTTTTTTTTTTAATTTTTTAATAAAAAATAAATTTTTTTTTTTTTTTGGGGGGGGGGGGGGTGGGTAGGGGGTGTAAAATAAAAAAAATTTGGGGGGGGGGTGGGTAGGGGGTGGGTGGGGCGGTTTCCAAAAAAAAAAAAAAAATTTTGGGGGGTGGGGTAGGCGGGGGTGGGTGGGGCGGTTTCCAAAAAATTTTTTTTTTTTTTTTGGGGGGAGTGGGGTAGGCAGGGGGTGGGTGGGCGGTTTCCAAAAAAAAATTTTTTTTTTTTTGGGGTGGGGGGTGGGGGTGGGTGGGGGGGGGGTAGGCAAGGGGTGGGTGGGGCGGTTTCCAAAAAAATAAAAAATTTTTTTTTTTGGGGGGTAGGGTGGGGTAGGCGGGGATGGGTGGGGCGGTTTCCAAAAAATTTTAAAAAAAATTTTTTTTGGGGGAGGGTGGGGGTGGGGTGGGGTAGGCGGGGTGGGTGGGGCGGTTTCCAAAAAAAAAAAAAATAAAAAAATTTTTTTTTTTTTTTTTTGGGGTCGGGGTGGGGGTGGGTGGGGCGGTTTCCAAAAAAATAAAAAATAATAAAAAATTTGGGGGGGGGGGGAGGGTGGGGGGTGGGGTAGGCGGGGTGAGTGGGGCGGTTTCCAAAAAAAAATAATTTTTTTTTTTGGGGGTGGGGGTGGGGTAGGCGGGGGTGGGGTAGGCGGGGCGGGTGGGCGGTTTCCAAAAAAAAAATTGAGGGGGGAGGGTGGGGGGGTGGGGTGTGGTAGGCGGGGTGGGTGGGGCGGTTTCCAAAAAAAAATTAAAAAAAATTTTTTTTTTTTGGGGGGGTGGGGGGTGGGGTAGGCAGGGGGTGGGTGGGGCGGTTTCCAAAAAAAAAGAATTTTTTTTTTTTGGGGGGGGGGTGGGGTGGGTGGGGGCAGTTAAATTTTTTTTTTAATTATTATTATTATTATGTTGTACCGAGTGTAATATGAGTTGTACATTAAGGTCAAGAACAAGAGTTGTAAAATGATTTACGAATTTGAAATTGGTAAATCATTTTACAAAGAAAACCTCCTTTTTTTACATCCTTGTAAAATGTTTTACATTTGACTTTCTTTTACAAGTGGTTACCAAACACTCGAAAGTAGGTAAAACATTTTTCGGAAAACATTTTACTTGAAACAAACACCCGAAAACAAGAAAAATATTTTTCGAAAATGTTTTACATGAAACAAACGGAGCCTTATATTTTTCCAATTTACGCCGTGGGAGTGGGAAGACCTGTGGCCAGCGAAGCCCACTTTTAATGTACTCCCAGACTAATATACTTTTTTACTTTTCTTTTTTGGTAGTAATAGCATATTTTGTTTATTCCCACATTTGCAAATAATAAATAGTGTTGATTTATACCCTCTTGTTTGTAGAATTACAAAAAAAAAAAATAAAAAAAAAAAAAAAAAAAAAAAAACAATACTAACTACCCTACTTTTTACCTAATTAATCATCAACAGTGTTTGAATTCTTATAGGACTCCTAATTCGGGTGGAGGGTGGAGTATAATTTTAAAATTTAATTACAAAATGGCGAAAATGGCCCTGAATTAGTATGTTTAGTACTATTGAGGGGGTATTTTGTCATTTTACACAAAAAATTAAAAGTTAATAAAATTTGAAACAAAAGAAAAAAGAAAAAAAAAAAGGGTTTGGTCAATGGGTCCGGTCAAAGCACATGGCCGGGTCAAGCCTGTATCTAATTTGGACCGGGTGGGCGAGCCTAAAGCCCGTCCTTTCTCTGGGCCAGGCTAGTGCCCCCATTTGGCCAACTCCACCAGACCCTATGCAACTCGACTTGACTTTGCTTGTCCAAAAGGAAGGATGAGCCAAATAATGTGATGGTTGGGTCTCCAAGTTAGGACTAGCCTTGTCTTGTTAAATTCTTGCCTATTTTTACTTTCTAAATTTTGTCAATTTAAGTGTTACCTTTAGCTTTTCAAGCCGTTAAAAATTGAACTTATTGATTTTTGTTATATTTTTGTAAAATCTAAGGAGAAACGCGTTTTTCCTTAGCGCTAAGGAGAAACGTGTTTCTCCTTATCGGTTTAAAGCTTCTGGATATTCAATTTGGTACTTTCTGGATATACATTTTATTGTTTCTGGACATGGTTAATTGTGTGTTTCTGGATATTCAATTTGGTAGTTCTGGATATTCATTTTGAAGGTTTCTGGATACTCATTTTGAATGTTTCTGAATATTTATTTGATGGTTTCTGGATATACATTTGAAGGTTTCTGGATACTCATTCTATAGTTTCTGGACATGGTCAACTGTGTGTTTCTGAATATTCAATTTGGTAGTTCTGGATATTCATTTAATAGTTTTTGGATATTCATTTTGAAGGTTTCTGGATATTCATTTTGAAAAAAAAACACGTTTCTCCATAACTTATGGAGAAACGCGTTTCTCCGAAGACCTACTCTTTAATTAAATACTTCTTCCTTTTTTTCCCATTCAAATGGATTATAGGCCAAAATTTACACCAAACAAGGTCGTCTAAAAGTAAAGTAAGTTAGAGGATCATACTTGAACTAGTGGAGTGAAATGGCAAATACTAAATAAATACAGAGACTCAATTTTCAGGGAAGTAAGTAAATTATCAAAATAGTCTTTTATATACCTAATTTTTTTTATTCACTCATTCAATTTTCCCTCTTTCCAGTCTCTCTCTTACGACGATTGACGACGACGACAACGTAAATGGCTAAAGTAAAAATTCCGAAGGTCCCTGCCGGAGCTGGCGCCGCCGCTACCGCCACTGCCATCGCCGTCGGAGCTTCTTCTAGCACCATGCCTGTAAAAAAGGTAATTTTAACCTAATTTTAACCTATCGTATGAACTGGGTTTAGAGACAGAAAGCATCTCGTATGAACTCACACGAGACACTTCTCGTGTGAACTCATACGAGACTCATCTCGTATGAACTCACACGAGATGTGTCTCGTGTGAGTTCATACGAGATGAGCCTCGTATGAGTTCACACGAGATGTGTCTCGTGTGAGTCATCACATGTACATATACACGAGATGTAATCTATAATCTCGTGTATATGTACACGAGACATCTCGTGTGCGTACACGAATCATCACGTGTACATATACACGAAATTATAGATTACCTCTCGTGTATATTTACACGAGACGGGCAAGGGCAGCGTTGGAATATTTCGTTCACTGTATATAATTTTCTCTGTATATAATCATATCCAGTGAAATTGATGTCATTGTTACCGCAAATATCTCAACCGTTGATTGCCCAAAAAAAAAACGTAATTGTTGCCCAATCATGATCGATGGCTACAACGTTGCAGCAATGTGGGTCCTGGTTCTCATAGTACAACGACATGTACTTCTTTGTTTTTTCTCTTAAACATCATGAATCAAACAAATTGTTGGCAAGAAGTAAAACAATTTGTATAACACTAATAAAAATGAGTTTACATGGAAACAAATATGTAGATTCCGCTACTACATTTTATTGAACAACTGAAATGGACATTCATCACAACTTAAATGGAACTCCTAAATCAAACAGAAAAGTTTTGCAGTATATATAAAATACAGAATACATATACAGCAGTATAAATGGCAAAGTAAAATCAAGCAGTTGCCTTGAGCTTCTTAGCAATGCCGGCTAATAGTTTTCCCTGATGGAATGCTTGTCCCAGCTCAAGCTCAGTTGGCTGTCTCGACCCAGTCGGTCCAGCAAAAGTTCCAGCCCCATAAGGAGAACCACCCTTAATTTCCTCCATCTCAAACATTCCACCTCCAAATGTGTATCCAATTGGGACAAATAGCATACCATGGTGTGCAAGCTGTGTAATCGCCGTCAGGCTGCAAACACCAAAATTAAGATCAGAAGTAGTCAATTCAGTAATCTTTTTTTCCTTTCACCGCGCTTCGGATTTCGGAAAATGTGTGTTCTGTCTGAATGTGTATTCATTATTAATGAAGTTACTAAATCACCTTCTAAGGTAGTACATACAATACTACGTCTATAAGGCAGGAGTATATTATTTTCGGATTTGAAACTGCAGAGCAGCCAATATGCTATAACGTTGAAATAGACAAAGAAAGTATCAAAAAGAGGGAAGGGAACATACGCAGTTGTCTCTTGTCCGCCCCCTTGAGTACCAGTGCTAATGAAGATGCCTGCAGGCTTGCCAGCGAGTGCTTGAGTTCTCCACAAACCGCCAGTTGAATCCAAAAATGCTTTGAATTGAGAAGCCATCATTCCAAATCTGGTGGGGAAGCCAAATATAAGGCCATCTGCTTCAGGGAGTTCGTCCGCGGTGATTACTGGTACATCGGATTTTGGTGGAGCGTACAACTTGCCAAGTACATCCTCTGGTAGTGTCTCGGCCACCTGCCATAGTTTGGCCTCTACTCCTTCAATAGATTCAGCTCCTTTCTTGATTTCTTGAGCTAGTTTCTCAATGTGTCCATACATAGAGTAGTATCTGTAACATGATCAAGATTCTTTACTGTGTGTATAACCATTGTGAGTGAAAGTGACAAATTATCTGGCAAAAAGATTATTCATAATCTTACTACTACTACCTCCAAAGCAAAAAATCAAATTTCTTGAATATACAAAAAGTTTTTTTGTCTAAACCACAGTAACCGAACACCACATTCAATATACATTTGATCGAATAAAATCAAACATCCTGCGTCGATTAGTTTAAAAATTAATCAGATGATCCAAAATGCAGACCATCTTTTTAATCTACAAGCTGCACTAGTTTATTTTGCTTCATAAGAAAATTCAATTGAACTTTGCCACAAATTTATGAAAATTAACCATCATCATGAAAAGAAAAATTGATTCACCCCATTAGGACTACTATCCATGATCATTTTTATAACAAAACGAGATTCAGTAAAGAAAAGCGAAATTCAATTAGAGCAGAAGCTTTTACAGAGACATTACAGCAAACACAATATGAGCATACATGATTGGATCGAGAGAGAGAGAGCGAGAGAGAGAGAGACATACACAATATAGACTTTGGTCGCCGCCATTGGAGGAGCTTGAGCTTGAGTTTGAGTAATTGTGATTTAGAACAAAGAAAAATGGATTAGAAGTTGTGTGGATTGGATGATGAAGAAGATGAGACCCCTTTTCTCTTTATATACTGGCGGAGAAGAGAGCAGGGGAGGAAGAAAGATTCAGATTGGCAATGGCCAATGGTGAGGAGTTGACCGTAGTTGGTCGAATCAAATTCAATCAAGGCCGTAGATTTAATTTAATTAATCACCAATATTGGGGTAAAAATCTCATTAATATTTTAGATTGCTCAATTGATGTCATCCTCAACATCATTACCCCTAATAATTTCATTTATTATTATCTCAATTGATTTTTATTTTTGACTATTCAATTTATAAATTTTATGTTTGAAAGTATAGTAGATTGAAATATGAAATTTTCATTTTTAAATGCAAATAACAATTTGGGCCCCAAATTTTAGAGTGTGTTTCTAAAATGAGCCACATTTTATCAATAATTACAATATATGGTACAAAGTTCATATTCTTCTGTTAACGTTTCATGATTTTTAATCAATTTCATTAAAAAAATTCGTTAAATTATCACGTACAAATCACTTGTCACATAACGGAGGATGTTTTTAAATACAAATTATTTCGTTGTGGTTTTAATGCAAATTAAATGAAAATAAATTAACCAAATGATCCCTCAAATGATTTATAACTTTATAAAATTTCAGAAATACCCATATACCCCAAACAAAATCTTACCCATTCTCTCTCTCTCTCTCTCTCTCTCTCTCTCTCTCTCTCTCTCTCTCTCTCTCTCTCTCTCTCTCTCTCTCTCTCTCTCTCTCTCTCTCTCTCTCTCTCTCTCTCTCTCTACTCGCATCTTCTTCCTCATCTTCCAATCCACCCACCTCCATCAGCTCACCCAGCATCACCCCCCACCTCCACCCTCCACTCCCCTCTCGCCACCCCAACCCTACCCAACATCGCTGCCTTCCTTGTCCCTCTCCCCCATCTCCGCCCCACCACCTCCTCATGACCTATCCATATAAATACAGCAAAGCAAAATTACTGGGAGCTGATAGAATTATCAATTCAAAAACAAATCAAAAGATAAAAGAATCAGAAACAATAATTTCCAATCTAAGAAAATACAAATCGACAAAATCTATGAATAATACACAACTATCTATCTACTTGGATCATGAATTAGGGAGAATAAATTGGGTCTTGACATGAAGTGTAGGTAAAATAAACACCATGTCTGCATAACCCCATTTGAACGGCACCTACTATGGCCCCTCAACCCCACCGCCAGATCAACCCTATCGCAGATCATACCGTGCCGGCTACAACGGTGGCGATGGTTGCAACCTTTTCACTTGGTGTTGTTGTTGTCTCTTTAAATGTGCACTCAGTATAGTCCTGCAAATCATAGTCAAAATTCTTGTCATCGCCGGCATAGCCATCTTGATTTTCTGGCTAATTTTCCGCCCCAACGTTCCTAAATTCCATGTTACTGATGCTACCCTCACCCAATTCGAGCACACCAACAACACCCTCCGTTATAACCTTGCCCTCAACATGGCGTTCTGAAATCCTAACCACTGAATTGGGATCTACTACGACAAAATCGACGCCAGAGCTTATTATCACGCCCTCACACAAATATTTTTCATAAATATTTGTGTTTATCTATCCCCCGTTAAATGAGAAAGGCGGCGGCGGTGGGTAGAGTTGGGGTGGGGTGGCGAGAGGGGAGTGGGGTGGGGAGTGGAGGGTGGAGGTGGGGGGTGATGCTGGGTGAGCTGATGGAGGTGAGTGGATTGGAAGATGAGGAAGAAGATGGGGGTAGAGAAAGAAAATTTAAGAGAGAGAGAGAGAGACAAAGTGTGTGTAAGAGGGAGAGAAGGGGTAAGATTTTGTTTGGGGTATAATGGTATTTCTGAAATTTATAAAGTTATAAATCATTTGAGGGACCATTTGGTTAATTTATTTTCATTTAATTTGCATTAAAACAACAACGAAAAAATTTGTGTTAAAAAAACATACTCCGTTATGTGACACGTGATTTGCACGTGATCATTTAACGAATTTTTCTAAAAATATTGGTTAAAAACCCTAAAACGTTAACATAATATGAACTTTTAACCCTATATTGTAATTAGTGATAGAATGAGCCTATCTTATTAATACCCCCTAAAATTTGGCGCCCAATTTTTAATGGTAAACAATCACTTATAAACAATTATTATATGAAATGGATACTCAATAATTTATGTTATTTTTAATAAAAAGATATTAACTTATTTTTTTTAAAAAAAGATATTAACTTAAAAAAAAGTTAATATATACTCCCTCCGTTTCATATTAAGTTACTCGTTTACTATTGAGAACGGAAAATAAAGAGTGAATATATATAATGTTATTAAAGTATGTGTTGTAAGTAGGTAGGAGAGAGAAAGTGGGATAGAGAATAGTAAGTGGATAAATATTGTGAGTAAGACAAGTGGGTCTCATGAATAAAGAAGTATTAAAAAAAAAATTTTTTAGGAAAGTAGAACTTTAAAGTGGAACGCCCAAAATAGTAAAATGAGTAAAGTTTTATGGGACGGATGGAGTAGTATTAATGCGTATAATGTTAAGCTGGTGGGCGAAGTAAATAAGTACAAATGCTTGGCTTTCATTGTCGTGGGTTGTTTGTCATTTTTATCCGGGCATCTACTAGCGCTAGGATTCCTTTCAAGTGTTTTGGATTGATGGATTTTTATATGAAAAGAAATTTAAATTAAAACAAAGTATATTAAAGCACAAAGGCAAATTAGTAAGCTTTTCACAAATGTCAAAGTGAATTATAAGACTGTTGTATAATCGAGTAGTTCAAAATAAGCTAACACTCACTACAATTGCATTTCAAAATACATTCAAAATGTAAAATGAGGATTGACGAATGAGAATGAGGGTGTTCGTAAATAAAGCTGCAATATTTCCAATGAAACTGGTATCGTTATGAAACCATGAATCACAAAAAAAAAAAAATTGAATTTTATAACCATTCTAATTTTTTCATTTTTTCACCTTGTACCACTTTTAATAGTATCCACAAAATCCTTCACCAAAAATTATTTAACTTTGAGAACATGACAATATGAGCTAATCGGGTTAGCTAGCTTCACAAGCAATGTCATATTGAACTACTGAAAATCATGAAAACAAAATCCATCCGCTTCTCTTCGAATATATAATTTTTTTCATCATATTCAATCAATGCCAACCATGTTGAATTTGGTGTTATCTAAATTGTGGACGCCTAAATTAATGAATTGGACAAATAAATCAATAACTCATGTGACAAGGCAAGGGGTGACTACGCTGAGCAACTGGGAGCGACCGAGCTAAGTTTTTGGACAAACTAGGCGGTTGTGCACTGTGGCGATCGCGCCCAAACCTTTGGACAAACGGGGTGGTCGCGCCCTATCCCGTTCTGGGTCTGATTTGCTGCAGATTTGTACAAGGTTGTAAAACTTGCAAAGTTTGGAGTAGACAATATAAATACCCCCTATCCCTAACCAATTGAGTAGTTCTCTTGCTCTGTTTTCTAGATATAGGGTTTGCAAATACAGAAATTCTTGTGCCTACTAATTCGTGCACTAGAGTAGAGATTGTAATATGTTGATTTACATAATATAATAATATTCTCTCTCTCTTCCTGTGGACGTATTCAAGTTGGTGAACCACGTATATCTATGTGTTGTGCGATTGTTGATTGTTTTTTTATCTTCTACATATACTTTGTTCTAACAAACTGGTATCAGAGCCGTTCAGATTAATGAAGGTCTAGGGTTTTCCGCTGCAGAAAAAGATAGGATCAGTAATTGAATCAGCGATCGACAAGTTTAATGAGAAAAATAATTTTTTTTTGGGCAAATCAAGATGAAAGCTATGTTGAAAGACAAGGGTTTGTGGGCTATAGTAGTTGCTGCAGTCAGGAATCGTTAGAATTCAATGGGCAAAGCAGAAGTCGTTCACACAGGTGCTGTTACGGTTGCAACAACAGGGAGTTCGGCGAAGGACAATAAGGTAGCAGAGAAGGAATAAGCAGATTTGATCGCGCTAGATGAGAGGGCTCACTATAAAATTATAAGGTGTCTAGATGATGATGTTCTAGCGGATATTGCAGATACTGATTCCGAAGGTGCTTTGTGTCTTGTGTTGGAAGATATGTATTTGACACGATCATTGAATAACAAGTTATATTTGAAGCAGAGTCTATATTCTATTCGAATGCAAAAAGGTACGCCCATTAGGGATCACCTAGATAGATTTACATCTTTATTACTTGAAATGCGTAATATAGATGCTAAAGTTGCTGATGAGGATGCTGCATTAATGCTTCTTTTTTCATTGTCTTTATCATATGAGTACTATGTTGACTCTACTATCAGTGGTAAGGAGATGGTAACTCTAGAGCAGGTGAAATCATCGCTCAATACTAGAGAGTTGCGTAGAAAGGCAAGCGATAATAGTGATACAAATAATCAAACATGTTCGGTTGCGAAAGGCAGCAGGAGTTCTAGCAGCAAGAAGAAGAAAAAGAAATCTTCTGGCAAGAAGAGCCTGAAACCTAATGATATTTGTAATTAATGCAAGGGAAAGGGACATTGGAATATAGATTGTCCTAGGAAAAAGCGAGGCGAGCCTTCTAATCGTTCGGAAGCTAATGTTGTTGTAGTTGATACGAGCAGCTCTTATGGGGATTATGCTCTAGTGACAGAAGAGTGCAAAATAGTTGGACACGTGGATTCTTGATTCTGGGGCTTCTTATCATATCAGTCCGAGGAGAGAGTGGTTTACAACCTATGAGCAGGTAGATGGGGATAATATTCATATGACCAATAATGTTACTTTCAGGGTGATTAATATTGGATCTATCAAGATGTGGACTCATGATGGTAAGTTGTGCACTTTGAACGATTTCAGACATGTTCCACAGATGAAAAATAACATGATATCTCTTAGTCAACTCGACAAAAAGGGGTACAATTTCAAAATTAAAGGTGGAGCAGTTCATGTCTGCAAAGGTTGTAAAGTGATTCTGAGAGGCGTTAAGCGGGGCACCTTGTATTTCCTACAAGGAGGGACACTTTCTGGTTCAGTATTGGTTGCATCATCTGAATAAGTCAAGAAGGATATGACCAAGTTGTGGTATATTAGGCTTTGGCACATGAGCATTAGAGGTATGCAGATATTGGCGAATCATGCTCTTTTGTGTGCCCATAAGGTCAATGACCTTAAGTTTTGTGAGTATTTTGTACATGGTAAGATGAAGCGAAGCAAGTTTTCTAATGGGGTTCATAGAACGAATAGCAGTCTTAGATTACATTCACTCGTATTGTTGCGGACCCTCACGCCAGGAATCATTGAGGGGTAATAGCTATTTCTTATCCATGATTGATGACTACTCGAGAAATAATTGGGTGATTATTATGAAGCACAAGAGTGAGGCTCTCTCCAATTTCAGACATTAGTGGAGAATCAGATAGGGAAGAAGATCAAGAGACTCCAGACAGATAATGGGTTGGAGATCTGCAGTGCTGAGTTCGATGAGTTCTGTAAAGAAGTGGGGATTTCTAGGCATCTCACTATCAAAGGAACACCATAACAAAATGGTGTCGCAAAGCGTATGAATCAAACGTTGTTGGCTAAATCAAGGTGCTTTCTCTACAATGCAGGGTTGTCTATGCGGTTCTGGGCAGAATCGATTAGTACATCATGTTAATTGATAAATCGCAGACCACATACAATTATCAATCTCAAAGTTCCTAATGAGGTATGATCAGCTAAACCTGTTGATTATTCTAATTTAAGGGTTATGGTTGTAATGTTTATTATCATGTGGATGATGGGAAATTTTAGAGCGAGGGCAAGAAAACGAGTTTTCATGGGTTATAAAGATGGTGTCAAGGGATACCGAATTTGGTCTCCATCGGAGGGTAGGGTTATCATAAGCAGAAATGTTGTCTTTGATGAAAATTATGTGCTTAATCCTATTATGAGATATGTGGTTGTATTAGATGTTGGTAGTGTTGATAAACAGGTGGAGCTACAAGATACTGAAGAGTTGAGCGATCCACAGTCAGATGTTCATCAAGATCTACTGTTAGAGACAGAAACACCGGACAATTTATCACCAATTTCCGAAGAACATGGGTTAGCTCAAGAGAGGCCTAGACGGGCTAATTTTGGGAAGCCTCCTATGAGGTATGGTTTTGAACACATGGTGTCTTATGCACTTCAGGTTGCTGAGGAGGTGGAACCCGATCCTTCAAAGCCAACCACTTTCAAGGAAACAGTTACATGTTTAGAGTCTGCCCAGTGACATGCAGTTATGGGAGATGAGATGGAGTCACTTCACAAGCATCAGACATGGAAGTTAACCAAAATGCCAGAAGGCAGGAAGATTGTGACTTGCAAGTGGGTATTCAAGAAAAAGGAAGGTATATTAATATTAGAGGGGGTCAATTATAAATCTCGTGTGGATGCTAGGGATTTCACATAGAGAGAGGGGGTTGACTATAATGAGATTTTCTCACCTGTGGTTAGACACACTTCTATCAGAGTGCTATTAGCAATTGTGGCACATCAGGATTTGGAGCTTGAGCAGCAAGATGTAAAAATAACTTTTTTAAATGGAGAGTTGGAGGAGGAGATTTATATGACACAATCAGATGAGTTTCACGTTTCGGGGAAAGAAGACAACGTGTGTAAGTTGAAGAAGTTTTTGTATGAATTGAAGCAGTCGCCTAGGCAGTGGTATAAATGGTATGAAAGCTATATGACAGATATTTGTTACACGAGGAGCCCGTATGACTGTTGTGTGCATCACAATATGTTGGTGGATGGTTCGATCATCTATTTGGTTCTTTATGTTGACAATATGTTGATAGCTGCTGTCAAGAAATTTGATATTCAAAAGTTGAAGGGTTTACTATCTGCAGAGTTCGAGATGAAGGATTGGGTATAGCAAAGAAAATTCTGGATATGGAGATCTAAAGGCATAGAAGCTAACTAAAACTGTTATTATCACAGAAAGGTTACATCAAGAATGTTTTAGAGAGTTTTGGCATGTCTACAACAAAGCCTATAGATTCTCCGAGTGCAGCAAATACATATCTGTCTGTTGCTTTTGCACCAATATCGGATGAAGAGAAAGAGTATATGTCTAGAGTACCTTATGGTAGTTGTTGTGGACATTTTTCAACATGGCAACATCTTCAATTGATCCTGCATATCGAGATGTCATTACACTGTAAGTATTGTTTTAATATTTACTTGTTCAATATTTCCTAATATTTTTATTCTTATCTTTCAGTAATTAAGAGAGAAATGCGGAACAATCTTCAAGCACGTTCAACAGACCTTCAAAACGGCTAGGGCGACTTGGTCTAACGGAGGTTGAAGTGATAAACCAAAATGCCGAGATTATAGGAACCATATTGACTCTTTCATATCTACTTGTATTTAAGGGGAAATGGAGACGGAAAAACACACTAATGCTCATACGCACACACTCTACACACAAGCTCTTGTAATCCTCTCCATTATCTTCCAAAGTTGTAACTGTGATTATTATAGTGAAACCTTTAAGGTTGGAGACCTAACTCCCGGGGTTTTTTCCAAAGAGGTTATCACCTCCAAGGTTTTCCTCGTTAACAAATCGTGTTGTCATTTTCTCTTTTTCATTCTTTTGTTCCATATAAACGAATTCCACAGTTCCCTCCTTATTGTTCAATCCACACATTAAACAAAGTTAAGATTCTACTTTATTGTTTTTTCTACCAAAACAATTTGGCGCCCACCGAGGGGCCTCGTGGTTTATCGGTTATTTGGAACATTTCCTAACCAAATTCACTATGTCTGCACCCTCCAATGTGTCCACCGCCGGGAAAGGTCCCGCCGTTGTTCCCACATCAGGAGGTAGAACCAGCTTGTTACCACCACCTCCTCAGACCGGGTCTCAGCCAACTCAACCTACGAAGACTCCACAAAAGGGGGCAACCTCTTCCAATGCAGATGCTGACATCCGGAGTATCCTAACCAGGTTGAATCAAAGGTTGGACCAAAGCAAGACAACAATTCGAAGGTGTTGACCAATTCCATGATTAAGATGCGTAAAGATCAACAGGCTCATCGCATCTCGGCTTGAGAACATATCACCACCTGCGTGCAAGGGTCCTCAACTTTGACAACACCGGAGGATCTACATTTCGCAGTGAATTCATTCCAATGGGCGAGTCCTCCTCAAACTCATCCGTGACATCTTTAATGATGTCGACATCTTTACCAGGGACACCCCATTGACGCCATCTTCCGCGAGATTCACCCCCTTCATTCCATTTATAGACAACACTACCGTCACGACTACTACGGACGATTACGGTTTGCTAAATAATCTCTTCAATAATAATAATTTCAATCGTATTCCTATGGGCCGACCCTTTTCTTTGAAACCCACTAGCTAAACAGATGCGGGATCTCGAAGAGCCTGATAATGAACGTGCCGGTGTAACTCCTCCAATTCAACCGGTGACCCAAAACTGTTACAATCAATCCCGGTTTGTCCCAGGAATTGCAAATGTCGACATCCCGGCGTTTCGGCGTACCATCTATGAAATTGTACGATGGCACCACGGACCCAGAGGAGCATGTTGCACACTATCAAGAAAAGATGGACATAGTCCATATCCCGCTTCAAGACGGGAGGCACTGCTTATGCAGGGATTTGGATCCACCTTGTCTGGACCGGCTCTCAAATGGCTTATTAGGCAACCCCTAGGTTCAATTGGTTCATACGCCCGGCTCATCAACATGTTCTATAACCAATTCTCATGCGATCGACAATTTGAAAAGTTGACAAGTGATCTCTACAATGTGACCCAGCGGCCTAATGAGACTACGAAGGATTATGTCCATCGGTTCAATAAGGAGGTGTTAGAAATTCCCAATCTTGACATGTCGACGGCCACGAAGCATTCAAAATGGGGTTGAAGAAAGATTCACAAGATTATCAAGATTTGGTAATGACTCCTTGTAAGTGGCTTGAAGAAGTCGGGAGCAGAGCATTAAGGTTCATAAGACCGGAGGAAGATGAGGCTGCGAAGATCGAAGTCGTCATCCAAGACGTCGACATATGACCATCCCGACGAAAGACCGAATCGTCCCATCGCAGAACAACCGTCCCAATCCTTATCCGAGAATTGACACTAGCAAAATTAATTCGGTAGACGGTGAGGATGAAGATAGTGACAATGTGCCTAACATTTCTGATTATTGTTTTTCTGTTGACATTTCAGGTGTACTTTGTGCAATGGGCAACCTAGGAGACAAAGCCAGATGGCCAAAGAAAACGGACAAAACCACAGGATGGCGTGACAAATCAAAATGGTGCGCTTACCATGAAGACTTTGGACACGTTATCAAGACCGCATCGCGTTAAGAAAGGAGATCAGTTACTTACTCTCGAAAGGACATCTTAAGGAGTTATTGGGGTCCGTAAAGAAGAAGGCTGAAAATGCGTAAGCTCCTCATGAAGCCGAAAGACCAGTTTCTCCCCAAAGCATCAACAAAGGTGATCAACTTCATCAGTGGAGGCTCAGAAATATGTGGAACATCCTATTCTGCCGCAAAACGACACGCTAAGGAGTCAAAAGAGGAAAAGCCAGAGAGACAGCCCAAGATGTCGACACCTTACCCGGATCCAATTACCTTTGATGAAAGTGATCGTGATAACTTGCTGGAACCCCATCATGACGGTCTGGTTATTTCCTTGCAGATCGCCAACTGTACAATACGACGTATTCTGGTAGATGGGGGCAGCTCCGTCAATCTTATTATGTTGGGTACCCTTAAGGAAATGAACATCCTAGAATCGGAGATTGTCAAAAAGTCTTCGATCTTTGGTAGGCTTCAGTGGTGAAGTCAAAGAAACGGTAGGGGAGATAAAGCTTCCAATATACTCAAAGGGCCTCAACACCATGGAGCGGTTCTGCGTAATTGATTGCGCAACATCTTACAATGTCATTCTTGGAAGACCGTGGATTCACGGAATGAAGGCCGTACCCTCCACTTACCATCAGTGTGTGAAGTTTCCAACACCTTGGGGTGTCGCTAAGATTTACAGTGATCAACAGGTGGCTAAGGAATGTTACAAAACTTCAATGAAGGCGTCTATATCTCCAAAACAAGCATAGCAATTACCGAGGAAAGTACGCGAAGTCCTGGAAGCTAGGGAGGATGATGTGAAAGAAGTATTGTTAGATCCTTCCAACCCGACATCGTAGTACTTATTGGCACCGACATCCCGTCGATATAGAAGAGAAACTTGTGAACCTATTAAGAAGCAGAATAAAGAGTTTCGCTTGGAAACATGATGACATGACAGGCATTAGCAAAGATGTCATCACTCACAAACTTAACATAGATCCTAGCTTTAAACCAAAGTGCACCGTAAACGTAGAAAGTTGGCGTAAACCAGAAATCGGCATCATCAAGGAGGAGGTAGAGCGCTTACTCAAAGCCAACATGATACGGGAGGTCGATTATCCAAGATGGTTGGCGAATGTGGTTGTGGTAGAGAAGAGAAATGGGAAATGGCGAGTTTGCGTCGACTTCACCGACTTAAATAAAGCCTCGCCCAAAAGATCCTTTCCCTTTGCCGCACATAGATTCATTAGTTGATGCCACTTCAGGTCACGAACTCCTCACTTTCATGGACGCGTCCTCGGGATTTCAACAAATTCGAGATGGAACCATCCGACCAAGAGGACACCGCCTTCATAACCCCCACAGGTATTTATTGTTATATTGCCATGCCTTTTGGACTAAAAATGCGGTGTGCAACGTATCAAAGGCTCGTCAACAAGATGTTTAAGGATCGATTGGGGACACAATGGAGGTATACATCGACGACATGGTAGTAAAATCCAAGAAGGCCGAGGATCACATAAGCAACCTCTCTCAAGCTTTTGACATCTTGGATTGTTTCATTATGAAACTTAATCCACTAAATGCAACTTCGGAATGAAGGCCGGCAAGTTTCTGGGTTATATGGTTACTAAAAGAGGCATTGAAGCCGCCCCGAGAACAAATACGCGCTATTCTCGACCGTCATCACCTCAATCTGTCAAGGACGTCCAAAGATTGACAGAAAATTGCCGCACTCACTAGATTCATTTCCAAATCCTCGTATCGATGCAAACCTTTCTACGACATCTTAAGAAAGAACAAGAAGTTCCAATGGGAGGAACAACATGAAGAAGCTTTTCAGAGCTCAAAACTTACCCGTCGACACCTCCCTTATTGGCCAAACCTCGTATGGAAGAACATCTTTACATCTACCTAGCAGTGTCCGAAGGCGCCGTAAGCGCAGCCTTGGTGACGAACGAGATGGTAATCGCAACCCATCTACTATATAAGTAAGACACTCTTAGATGCCGAGACCAGGTATTCTCATTTACAAAAATTAATTTTAGCTTTGATAACCGCTTCTATTAAGTTAAGGCACTATTTTGAAACACATACTATTATTGTACGCACTAACTATCCTATTAAGAATGTCATGAGAAAACCAGAGATGTCAGACGAATGGCAAAATGGTCTCGTACAATTAAGCACATACGACATCAAGTACGAGCCTGAACCGCAATAAAATCCCAAGCCCCGTCGATTTTGTGGCCGATTTCACCCAACGCTACAACAAGAGGTGGAATTGGAAGTACAACAACTTCAAGATGATGACATCCTAAAAATTTGGACTCTCTACACGGACGGTGCTTCTAACATGAGAGGTACAGTCTTGGAGTTGTACTAAAATCGCCACAAGGGGACATAATACCACAATCTATCGCTGCGGTTTCAAGGCTACCAACAATGAAGCAGTAGTATGAGGCTCTAATTGCAGTGTTTAACCGCAGCCCAACACTTAGATGTCAAACATATCCGGGTGTTCATGGATTCATTACTAATTGTTAATCAGTACAACGGGTCCTACGTCGCGAAAAACGCTAAGATGACATCATATTTGGAAATTGTAAAAATTATTTCGGCCAAATTCAAAATATTTTCCTTGGAACAAATCCCACGGGAAGAAAATTCTCAAGCGTATGCTCGGCAAACTTGGGTTCAGCCTTCAAAAGCTTCTCACAAACCAAGATCCCAATCATACATGTTGACATCCCAAAGAATTGACCATCTTGAGATGTTCGCCACGGATGCCGACATACCGGCCTCTCCCCGCAAAGAACCTCTTGGATGCTCCTATTATCAAATATCTCTTAGATGATACGATCCCATGAGGAGAAAAATGCAAGAGCCTTCAGGGTAAGAGTATCTAAATATGTACTTATTGATAATCTCTTGTTTAGAAAATCACGCAGTCACTACTTAAGATGTCTAGAGGCGATAGAGCCCATCGGGTTCTCAAGGAGCCGCACGAAGGAGATTGTGGAAATCATACCGGGCGTAAGTTTACATACTAAAGCTCTTAGAATGGGCTATTTCTGGCCTACAATGAGAAAAGATGCCGTTGACTACGCAAAGAAATGTGATTCCTGTCAACGACATGGGGACATCCTACACCACCACCGAACTGCTACATCCTATCCTGTCACCATGGCCTTTTATGGTTTGGGGAATGGACATAGTAGGAAAACTTCCCATAGCACCAGGGGGACGAGTATTTCTTTTGGCCATGACAGACTACTTTTCTAAATGGGTAGAGGCTGAGGCATATGTGCAAGTTCGTGACAAAGAAGTGATATCTTTTATCAAAAGGAACATATTCAGCCGATTCGGAATTCCATCGGAGATAATTTGTGACAACGGCTCTCAATTCATCAGCAAGAGGACCCAAGATTTCCTGACATCTCGGGGTGTTAAGATGGTGACATCTTCGCCTGTTCACCCTCAAGCCAATGGACATGCAGAATCTAGCAACAAAATAATAATCAGTAACTTAAAAAAGAGACTAAACCAGAAGAAAGGACGTTGGGCAGAAGAGTTACCAATGGTCCTATGGGCCGACAGACGACATCTAAGAATGCTACCGGTCAAACCCCTACTCACCGGTATTCGGAACCGAATCTGTTATTCCAGCCAGAAGTCCTTGTACCAACGGCAAGATACAAATTTACCGACATCCGAACATAATAAAGACATCTTGATACATGACCTGGATACCGTGGACGAGCTAAGGGACATGGCCAAAGTTCGCATGGCAACAGCGCAAAGGGTAGCCCGATCTTACAATAAAAACGTAAGGGTTAGAAGGTTTCAAGTAGGAGACTTAGTCCTACGAAAGGCATTCCAAAATACCAAGGAGCCCAATACAGGCAAGCTCGCCCCAAAATGGGAAGGACCCTATTTAATAGATGCACAAGCCGGAAAAGGAGCATATCGCCTTGCAACCTTGGATGGCCAAATGATACCGCGAAGTTGGAACGCCATTCATCTCAAAAGGTATTACATTTAAGTATGATTTCCCATGAACTCATCTTTCCAGGTATGAATCGTCTTTCAACTCTTTACAACCTTTCTTTTCTCCTATGCATCTTTTTTATTATTTACAAGTTAAGATGTCGCTAATACACTTTGTGAAGAGACGTCAACTTTAGTTGGCGTCCGTTTTTAACGTGTTTCTATCTTATGAGGTATTGACACATCTACATGGGGACATATCGAATGCGCGCAAAGAACAACGATTTCTCCTCCGTTAGAGACTGGCCATCTCTTCTCAAGTAAAGGTACACAATCCCTTCTAAGGTTTAAAGAGTTAATTACCTCTTTCTTAAGAAGTTAGGTTACCACACCTTCGCCTGGAGCGCAAGTTATCTCACTAATTGAGGTGTGGGGTGGGCCTATATGGGTAAACTCATATAGCTTACCCATTCCCACTCGCTAGATGATTGATCTTAAGTATTATTCTTATGGTTATGGCATATTCGTGTCATCTAAGTATCTACGGTTTATGGCATATACGTGTCATCTAAGTATCTACGGTTTATGGCATATACGTGTCATCTAAGTATCTACGATTTATGACATATACATGTCATCCTAAGTACCTATCATTTTGACATACTATCATGTCACCTTATGAGCATAATAAAGGATCATCCAAAGAAAAATTCTATCCAAAATATAGCAAGCCTTGACACGCTTGAAAATCATTAAACCATAAAGTTATCATAAAAAGCATCCAAACTACTAAGCTTAAAGTGCAAAAGTGTTGGACCAACCCAACACATAAAGGAAATTGTCTTTGGTCCTTATGGACCCATTACATAACCAAACAAAAATAAAAATTGTTTTAAGGGATTCCACCCCAGTAACATCATCAAAATACCAAGAACAAAGTTGTTTTACCTTCTTTTTTAGGTGGCTTCTGCCGCAGGTGTTGCATTTGGGTTAACTTCTCCATCTACTGGTGCATCCTTAACGACCGCTTCATACGGGCTTGACGACACCTCGCCCTCATCCATCACTTCACCGGTCAACTTAAACAAATAGGCGCACTCTCTGTTGATATCCCAAGTGTCAGCCTTCCCTTCTTGATACTCCTTCATCATTTTTATCTTGCATTGAGAAACAGCTTTTTGCGCGGCCTGCGGAGAACTCTTCACGTCTCGTGATCTCTTTCTCGATGATCCTCCTCACTCTTAGCCAAACTATTCAAGTAAGTCCTTCACTGTTTGTTCTTGCTCTCCCAACGACTTGCTTTGTTGCTCCGTGGTCTTCTCATGTACCTTCACCTTGTTTTCTAACGCTATCTTCTTCCTTCCTAACCAAAGCGATGTCGACTTTGGACTTCTTCTTTAGCATTTCAATTTCTTTCACCAACTCCTCCACATACCCTACAGTCTGAGAAATAATAACTCAACATCAATAGATGTTTATAAAAACTTTTGCGTTAGTAAATATCCAATTAATAGTATCTTACCCCGTTCGCAAAGCTCATGCATTTTTTCTTAAAATCTCCTACTGACATTCCATCAAAGGAATCTTTAACTTCGACTACCTCCTCTTGGCTAGCCTTTCGCTTCTTTACTCTGGAACCAATACCTGCACTATCATCCAAAGTTGGGGTCTTCTTAGGGGCGGGCGGAGGCTTCATCTCTATCTTCACAGTAGAGCCTGTAAACATGGCTTCAATTTCATCGAGGTCAAAGTCCGATCCTGAGATGACTCGGTTTGGAAACTACATTGACATATGAAGGACTGTCAATAAGTATAGTGCATCAATTTGACAAACTAAACCGAGAGGATAACACACTTACCTCGTGGACATAATAACGGAGGTGGAGGCCTTTTGTTCTTCCGGACGGTCAAAGATGCCTCCAATAAGCCCTTAGGAGATCTTTTGTCCTGGAGAAAGCCCGAAAAATTCTTCAACCTTGGTTAGAGTGTCTTCAACAAAGTGAACAGCTTCTCCCTACCAATATCTCGCATAAAAGCAAGAACAATTACAATTCAGTTTGTCTCAAGAAAAGGAAGTCACAAAAGTAAGAATTTAAGTACCTCCCTTGTTCCACTCGCTTGAAATCCCATTTCCTTCTCCAATAGATGCCCTATCAACAAAGAAAAATCTATTTTTCCATCCCCTATCACTAGATGATGTCGTGCTCATTAGGGAACTCCTACGATCTCTTCCTAAAAAGATATCTTTTGGAACCAAAGAGTTGAAGATCGTACGAATATGCAATTTCATGGAGCCCTAGGTTTAATCCGTTCTCTCGGTTCACTTTAATGACAAAGGCAAAGACTCGCCAAGCCATCGGCATCAATTGAGCATAAGCGAGTTGGGTCTTTTGGAAGAACTCGTAAACCAATAAAGGAAAAGGGTAGCTAAACCCTAGAAGAAAGGGATACTCGAAGAAACAGATCCATTTGCGAGAAACATAATCGTACCTAAGCTTTACGGAAAAAGGATGAAAAATTGTACCATTTGGGAAGTAGCATTGTCGTTTAATGGACTCTATTTGGGAATCACCGAACAAGCAGTGTCTCTTCGTCCTGGTTTTGCAAGAAGGTTTTCGCAAACGAAATCATCGAGACTAATTTCTTTGGAGCTTTGTGGGGTTGGGACATTCTTAGATTTGGTCGAGGACCACCTGGTCCTACCCATGATTGACAAAGAAAAGAAAAAAGATAAACAATGGAGGAAGATGAAAAGTGGAGAAATGTTACCTTGAAAGATGAACGGCGCCGTAACAGGGGTGAAAGAGAAGCTTGGAGAAGTTTATTTATCCAAGCAGTTATTAAAAAGAGAAAGAATTCCTTTTCAAAAATAACTCTTCTCCCCAACCGTCCATTTCAACGCCACGTCTTCCAAAAACGTCCCATCAAACAGAGCGACAGTTGGACCATTAATACAAAAGAGAAAAACATTTTGCCTCTTCAGTTGCCAACATAGTCAAATGTTTTTGGGGACAAACTGTTGTGGACATTTTTCAACATGGCAACATCTTCAATTGATCCTGCATATCGAGATGTCATTACACTGTAAGTATTGTTTTAATATTTACTTGTTCAATATTTCCTAATATTTTTATTCTTATCTTTCAGTAATTAAGAGAGAAATGCGGAAAAATCTTCAAGCACGTTCAACAGACCTTCAAAACGGCTAGGGCGACTTGGTCTAACGGAGGTTGAAGTGATAAACCAAAATGCCGAGATTATAGGAACCATATTGACTCTTTCATATCTACTTGTATTTAAGGGGAAATGGAGACGGAAAAACACACTAATGCTCATACGCACACACTCTACACACAAGCTCTTGTAATCCTCTCCATTATCTTCCAAAGTTGTAACCGTGATTATTATAGTGAAACCTTTAAGGTTGGAGACCTAACTCCCGGGGTTTTTTCCAAAGAGGTTATCACTTCCAAGGTTTTCCTCGTTAACAAATCGTGTTGTCATTTTCTCTTTTTCATTCTTTTGTTCCATATAATCGAATTCCACAGTTCCCTCCTTATTGTTCAATCCACACACTAAACAAAGTTAAGATTCTACTTTATTGTTTTTTCTACCAAAACAGTAGTGCAGTTGGTAGTTTGATATATGTTATGGTTTGCACTAGGCCGGATCTTGCTTATGATGTTAGTGTTTTAGTAGGTTCATGGGGAATCCTGTTAAGGAACATTGGCAATAAGTGAATAGGATCTTCAAGTATCTTAGGGTTACATCTGATGCTGGGCTCATTTATGGGGGGTGGTGCAGAATATGCAGTTGAAGGTTATTAAGATTCAGACTACTCTGGAAATGTTGACACAAGCAGATCTATGATCGGATACATATTTAATCTTGGTGGGTCCGTTGTCATTTGGAAGGCTACTTTGTAATCTACAGTGACTTTGTCTACTGCGAAAGCGGAGTACATGGCATTGACAAAAGCTGCTAAGGAGGGAATATGGCTAAAGGGTTTGATCAGCGACCTTGGGTTACATCAGGATTAGGCTACAATATTTTGTGACAGTTTGAGTGCAATTTGTTTGGCCAATGATCAAGTTCATCACGAGAGGACCAAGCACATAGATGTGAGGTATATTTTTCCGAGGAGTGAGAAGCGGATTAAGGTGAAGAAAGTGGGTACTGCAGAAAATCCCACTAACATGTTCACGAAGTCCGTTCTAACTAGCAAGTTCCAACATTGCTTGGACTTGCTGAATGTTCGCAGTTGTTAGACAACATCTGAGTCAAAGGATGAGTGCTAGTTATGATTTATTCATATTATCCAAATTTAAATTTTAAATCCAAATTAAATTCAGTTATCCAAATTAAAATTTCAAATTAAGTCTGACCAAACATGCATGAGATAATGAGATATAATATAGTGATTAATTAAATTTGGTATTCATTAATTTTATTTAATTTACAATTCAGTTGTTAGATTAGATGAAGCTTGTGTGAAATTTAAATTTCGAAACTTCATATCTATCAAGTCAATTAAGTTCAGGTTTGACTTTCCTTGATTGAAGAAGAGGTTAGGGAGTCAGTCTGATATAATTAATTTGAGATTTGAAATAATCTTCTAATAAAGACTAAATTTATCGAAACTTTTAATCAAATAATCTCTACAAAAATAAAAATTTGTTGTGCTTAAATTAAGGAATAAAAGAAGTTGAGTTTGTGTACAAAATAGGAAAATAATTAAACTCTAAACTTATTTTTAGTAGGAGCGAATAATAGTGAATTTTCTGTTTAAAGAATTAGGTTATTAAAATGTGAAACGTGTATGACAACTAAGGAAAAAAGTTAACTTTGTGTTAAAATTTGAAAAATAATTAGACTAATTATTTAATTTTAGCATTCCATTTTTTGTTTTTTTAAATTTTAGAATTCACTTATTTTGAATTCAAATTCATGCAAACCTATAAAATAATTGACCAATGGAAGAAACACATAATGCCATGTCATAATAGTGACATGACTTAATGTGATTGTGATGGTATAAAATATTTCTCTTTTTATATCTTTTTATATATAGATATATAGATAACCTTTTCTTTGCCTTAAGATATAGCAAGATTAGTCATGGACGATTCTATGATTAATGATAGAAAGTAATAGTTAAAAAATAATGATTTCAATCGTTGAATTACATATTCCCTCCGCCCCAATAAAAGCTTTACTAATTACTCAAAATGGCATCTCGTTAAAAGCTTCACCTTTTCTTTTTTGGCAAAGAATCTTTACTATTCCCTCCACTCATTCTCTCTCCTACATTATTTTAATACTCACAACACCATTATAATTTACTATTCCCTCCACTAATTGTCTCTCCTATTTTCAAATTACACTCACAACATTTTTTTTACCCTTCCATTTCCATAATTTGCGTGGTCACCCAAAAGGGTGAAGCACTTATTGGGACTGAGGGAGTATGTGATATTTCATAATATTTGACAAAAAATTGGTAGAGATAATTGCAAAATAAACCTTGTACAAATGCAATTTAAACCTTATACAAATAATAATTGAATCAAAACATTGTATAAGGAATTTTATGCAATTTAAATTTTCATCTAATCTAGTTAATCGTTAAAAATAACTTATAAAAGTGCACTTACACCCCCTAAAATTGTTTAATTGTATCGTTCCTCCAAACAATTACTCCCCTGGCGCTAAATGAATAACCATTTTCAATATATTTTTATCCTAAAACAAATATCATTTTTGTAAAAAGAAAAAAAATTGTCCCCATATGGTTTTTATTATTTTTTTTTTATTTTTTGCTATTCATTTTATACTAATAAAATTAAATGTTTAGAAAGTGTATAACAAAAATATTTATTCATCTCTAGGTTTAGATAGTATAAGATGTAACGACTCAAAAAATTCAACTGCTAATATTTCCATAAATGTCAAAAAATTCATTTTATACTATTTCATTGATAATATATCACTACCTAAATTGCACGTATCAAGAAGGAAATGATAATTACCGAAAGATGGAAAGGACATTGACGAGATCGTTAATATCTCAACAACGGGATATACATTATCAAAAAGGCCAATGAAACACACACATATACCCAAATAACAATGTTCATGAAATTATAAATATTAACATGTCAATAAAACTCCCACATACTTTCATAAATCAAATCTCAATCGATCACATTTTCTGATCCACTAATTATGCTTTGGTACAATAGCTTATCATTGATACTAAAAATCAATCGCAGGTTCTAACTACGGAGCGGCCCAAATCAATCAGACTAACACAGTTCAATGTAATCGTCAAATAATTAGCCAAATCTAACACCATTCTACATGACAAAATCTCACTTTACATATCAATATTGCATGTTTTTATATAAATAATTTTTTGCAAAACAAATTCAATATCAAACTGACATTTGTATAAAGCGCGATATTTTACGATATAAAATTGAACGACTACACTGACACAAAATTATCTCAAAATGGTATTTAATATTTTTGACGTGAACAGAAGGAGAGTATCAAACCAAAGGGGGTAACAATAACATAGAATAGAACCTTCCAAATTAAATGAAAATTGTAATGACGCAAACATGGCATCCTCCTGACGCAATGACCTTAAATTAAATTAGAATCCAACTATAACCTTGATAATTGACTTTGACTTTTGATCGATGGCTAGTTTTTATCTGTCACGTTTCTGATTCTTCAATCTTGTTCTTTACAACACGAAATCCTCACATTAACTTTTTTAGTCACGACATCTTTTTGTCATCCTTACGCATTTTTTTTTTTTTAACTATATCTGAATTATTTGTTGTGAGCGAATATATATAAATTAAAATGAAATAATATATCCGCAAATAGTGAGTTTCACATATAATATACCCCCTCCGTTCCTAAAAAATTGTCCTGTTGTACATTTTGCAATTATTAAGGAAGAGCTTCACCTTCTTGTACATTAGTAGATTTGCACTAACATTCATGCCTAAGTTTAGAAATGGGACATACTTTTGGAACAAGTCAAAATGACAAATGGGACAATCTTTCAGAGACGGAGGGAGTATTAATTAAGATTGTTCACATATCAACAAGAAAATGCGTTTAATTATTGACATAAGGATAAAGGCAGGATCAAATTCTTTGCGGGAGAAAATCTAATCCCTCATCTCGAAGGCATTTTCACAAATTTCATTCCCTTTCCTCCATTCATTTTTTGGGACATAAAAATGGTAAGGGTTAGAATTGGGTAAGAGAGAATAGCAATCACAACACAAAACACACGAACATAAGATATACGTGGTTTATTAATTTGAATATGTACACGGTACACGGATAAAGGGAGAATATTACTTGAAAATCTCGAATACTAATCTCTAATGTAATGCACGAATTTTGATCACAAAATGCACAGCTATGCTAGATCTAAAAATATAGATAAGCAATTGAACTTATAATCATGTTAGGGGATAGAAAAATATTTATACAATCCTAATCCTAACCCTGCAGTTGTCTAAAACATGCTGCAGATTTAGCCCAACTCAACTCCAAAACACGACACGGACCTGCAAGAGCTCAACAAAAGAAGACTATGTCAGTTCACTGCACAGCCGCGCCTTAAAGCCTGAATGGGCGTGCTTCGGGCAGGCGCCTCGGCCATGCCTCACTGATCTTGGCACGCCAACTTCAGGCCCTTGCCACAACTGCTGACCGGCCAATACTCGTCCAATCCTGGACTGCACAGTTGTGCTATTTTTAGGTACACGGTCATGTCAGCTACAATAGTCTAAGAATTAGTCAATTTACTTGTTTCAATCCTCATGGTAAGTTTTCCCAACCTCAAAGATATCAAATCCAATAATAAGTTATATCTCTTCTGTGGGACGGGGTATATGACTTTTTATTTGCCAATCAAGTTTCCGATCAAACTTAAAAAATAACTTATTATAATCATCTTATACTAATTTAATCTTTTGCGACTAAAATAACAAATGGAAAATTGTAACAAATAAGGAGTACATGACAGTGAGAGATAGTCCAATTTGGCTAGCTAGTTAGCAGACAAGAATTGAAACGTATGCATGAACACAACTGCGTTAAGGGTCGAATTCAGTATTCAGAATACAATATTAACCACTAGGACCCCAGTATAATAATAATAATAATAATAATAATAATAATAATAATAATAATAATAATAATAATAATAATAATTATTCTTCTCGATTCATTTTCAATATATACAATATATACATGTTCTCCTATCACTCTAAATCCTATAATTTAGGCTATAGTCTAGGGATATGTTCTATTTCTTCTCTATTCATTTTCAATACAATATATACATGTTCTCTTACTACTCTAGATCCTATAATTTAGGCTATAGTCTAGGGATATATTCTAAAATAACTGGATACATAACAATTACATATTCAATCAAACACAATTACATAAGCGAAATATATACATATATTCTAACACTCCCCTACAATCGAAATCAGAGGAAAACGAACGTTGAAATTGGATCGAAATTCCTCAAATAGCACGAGTGGAAGTTCCTTGGTAAAAATATCTGCAATCTGAAATCTGGACGGAACATGAAGTACTCGTACTTGACCGCGAGCAACCTTCTCGCGTACAAAGTGAATGTCCATCTCAATATGCTTAGTGCATTGATGTTGAATAGGATTACCCGAAAGATAAATCCCACTAACATTATCACAATATACCAATGTTCACTACTAGAAACAGGTCTTTTACCGACGGAAATTTCCGTCGGTAAATCCACCTATCCGTCGGCAAATGGATATTATCGACGGAATTAGTCCGTCGGGTTCCGTCGGAAATAATTGGTTGGTAATACCGACGGACAAATTCCGCCGGTATTTCCGGCGAATTGTCCGCCGGAAAATCTAAAATTTCGCCGAAAAACGTCCGTCGGAAATGAGTTACGCCGGCCGGTTAACCGGAGCAATAGCCGGAGGTTACCGATGAAAATATCCGTCGGTAAATATTAAAAAAATAAATAAATAAAACCCATTACCGTCGGTTATAACCGTCGGAAACCATAAAATTTACCGTCGGATATGTCCGTCGGAAATCTAAACCCTAAACCGACGGATATGTCCATCGGTAATGAGTTTTTTTTTTAATTTTTTATTATTTTTCGACGGATATTTTCGCCGGAAATTAGTATTATTTATTTTTTTTATTAATTTACCGACGGAAATTTCCGTCGGTAATCTGGCCAGATTTAAAAAAAAAATCTGTTTTATTATTAAACCACCTGTAAAAGGCTGTAAACCTGTTCAAACAACCTGTTTTAAACAAATACAATTACAAACTACAAACACACACAAACAACCTATTTCGCTTGTACATCAAATAAAATACATATGTTTGTCCAAATCAAGCGACAGGGGAAGGGAAAAGGGGAAACGACCGGGGAAAGGGGGAAAGGGAAAGGGGAAGGGGAAAGGGGAAACGGGGAAAGGGGAAAAGGGAAGGGGAAACGGCCGGGAAAAAGGGGAAAGGGAAAGAGAAACTACATATGTTTGTTTGTTTGTTTGTTTGTTTAATTACATGTCAATGAAAATTCATGTTTAACAACCACGAGCGCTGCCGCTGCTGCTACCGCTACCACTACCACCACCATGCATGTATAAACCTATCAAGATATTAATTAAAAAACAATATATCAATATATATACAAATAAAAATACAATAATAAAATGTAAACATTATATATATGACATTTACAATTAAATAATACTTACTGGCCACTGGGAGAGATAGATATTTCCATTTTTCCTTCCTCATTAATAATTGCGTCCAAATTAACCCGCCCGGATGGTTCACTACGCCCGTAACTGTAAGTAGATCCCCTCCCTCCCGTCCTTGGTGAAACAAGACGATGGACAAAACCCGCAACCTTCCCTCTCTTTGAACGATTTCCACCTCGACCCGACATATCTAAACTAGTATATTATATATGTAGACAGAAAATATTATCAAGTAGAACAAAATTTAAATAGTAGGAAGCATTCAAATTAATGACTATATGTCCAAGTAAATTATGGAGTAAGATGTTTACAGTTTGCATTTAAATAGTAGGAATCATTTATTGTCCAAATCATGAGATAGATGTAATATTACATAGCATGTAAAGAGTAACCAAGTAAAATTGAAAATCATGAGATAGATATAATATTACAGTGATAAGTGATATAAAATATAAACATTATATACAAAACATTATCTGAATTAAAACTAAACTGATTCATTCACTACAATCTTGATCACTATCACTACAAAATTCAATTTCTTCTTCACTAGTTTCCTCGTCGTCGTCTTCTTCCCCATCTTCATCATCGGACCCAGATATATACCCTTCTCCTTCCTCATCCTCCACATTGTCATCATCGATTTCATTGAAAGTGACTTCCTCCCCTAGTGGACGGGTGTTTTCGGCCATTAATGCTTCATCCTCGACATTATCATTCAAGGAAATAATCGGAGATATAGGCATTTTCTCTTCCTGATAAAAATCATTTAATGATGAATCAATATTTGAAGTAGACGTTTTTGCACACAATGGTATATCAAAAGTTCTTCTTGCTTTGGTTTTCCATACGGCCCACCATCCGCTAGACTCTCTTCGTCGACGGGGGTAGGGGGTCATATACACCTGTTGTACTTGAGATGCAAGAATGAACACATCATCACCATTATGCCTAGAAGAATGCTTTAAGTCAACGAGATCAAAAGTGCCATGTTTTGTAATGCCTCGCTCAGCGTCCCGCCACTCACAATTGAAAAGAACTACAGAATTTCCAAGCAAGTACTCCAATTCAATAACTTCTTTCAATACGCCATAATAATCGAGATTTCCCTTGAGATTGACCCCGCTATTCCAAGTTGATTTCGTTTGGCCATATTCTTCGGTGTGGAATACGTAGCCATTGACAAAATATCTCTTATATACATTCACTCTTAAGGACGGACCGTGTGCTAATGCTTGTAATCTCGCAGCTTTTGCATCTCCAAGGTTGTTCAAAATCTAAATAAAAACACATAGATAGTAAAAAACTCATACTTCAAATTCTATTAAAAACATTGAATTAATGAATTGGCATTTACATAATTATTAAACCAGGAGGGAAATTCGTTGTCTGTCCTTATTGAAATCAATTCAGGCGCAATGTCTCCAGCCTGTTCTTCGAACATACTACATTCAAGGAGAACATAAAGTTGCTTAGTTCGTATTAAAGTTATTAGGATTAACATTACTTAATAACAAATGAAGAATGCTTACTTCAAGTAGTCCTCGACCTTATCACAGTTAAGGAGAATATAGAGTTTAGCCGCTTCTAATTCTTTTCTGCTTAGCATGCGCGTGCACTTTCTATTGCCAAGGAATCGACCAGGAGAAGAAAAACCGAAATTTTTCCATCGGGATCGGTGACTCCCCCATCATAATTGCGTCCCACTTTATTGAACCTTGTCTCAATGTGCTGGGTGAAAATATGTTGAAACAAACGACACAATTTCATCGACAATCACCGATTCGTACATAGATGCCTCAACTTTTGCTCTATTGCTCATTTTCTTTTCAAACTCCCCAAAATCGTTCAAATGGATACATCCATCTATACCGAACAGTCCTCCAACTCTAGCTTCATAAGCTAGGTGAATTGGTAAATGCTCCATTGAATCAAAGAAAGATGGCGGAAATATCTTTTCAAGCTTGCATATTGTCACCACAATGCTCTCTTCGAGTCTTTTCATATCCTCAACACGAAGAGTGCCGGGAAGTCAATGCTCTGAAGAATTCACTCAATTTCGTTAGGGCAACCCATATTTCATTAGGGAGAATGTCTCTAAATGCAATGGGTAGCAACCTATCCAATAATACGTGACAATCATGACTTTTCAACCCATATACCGTCCCTTCTTCCACATTCACACAGTTGCCAATATTAGATGCATACCCATCAAGAAGTTTCAAATCTTTCAACCACTGCAGAACACGTTGCTTATCCTCTCCTGACAGAATAAAGGGAGCAGCTGGTTTGAAATATTTTCCATTAACTTTAGTAATGTTGAGATCTTTACGATTGCAAATCGCTTCAAGGTCTAGCCGACCCTTGTCTGTGTCCTTCGTTGAGGCCTTAAAACCCATCACTGTATTGAAAATATTGTCAAACACATTTTTTTCAATATGAATGACATCAAGGTTATGTCTTATCAAGTTCGTCTTCCAATAAGGTAACTCCCAAAATATACTCTTTTTAATCCAGTTATGGTCTTTACCAAATCCGTCTGGTCTATCCTTGGAAAACATCTTTCCCCACCCGACATCAGACACCTCAGACACCTGCTCAAAAATATCCTCGCCACTCAGACGAGGAGGGGGGCCCCGATTCTCAACTCTATTTTTGGTGAAAGCATTCCTCTGTTTACGAAATGGATGGTCACTAGGAAAAGAAACCGTCTGTGGCAATCAAACCAACACTGCTTCTTGTAATGCTGAAGTGTGAATGCATTTGTATTTTCCATACAATACAGACAGGCCAATCTCCCATGTGTGCTCCATCCCGACATCATACCATAAGCAGGAAAGTCATTAATTGTCCACATCACTGCAGCCCTCATGTTAAAATTTTGCAACTTGAAAGCAACCCATGTCTGGACACCATCATTCCACAGTTGTTTGAGTTCATCCATCAGAGGTCGAAGATACACATCAATGTTTTTGCCTGGATTCGAAGGCCCGGGAATGAACAAACTCAAATACATATAAGGATCAGTCATACATAACCACGGGAAGATTATACACCGTGACTATAACGAGGCCAACATGAATAAGATTTTGCCCTGGTCCAAATGGAGAAAACCCATCTCGTACATATCCCCTTATGTTTCTAGGATCTCGCAGCAAAATCGTGGTAAGTGGCATCAAAATGTTTCCATGCTTCACCGTCGAAGGATGAGTCATCACACCCTCTTCACGAGGACACTCTTTGTGCCAACGCATGGCTTCGAGCTTTCTTTCAATGCATAAATTCATTGCAACACGGGAATTAGCGGCATATAACGTAATCGCGCCCGAGGCACGTTTTCTTGTGCTTGGCACTACCACGGCGTTGTGGCTTATACCTACTAAGTCCACATATTGAACATGAATCGAGGCCCTCATTTTCTTTATAAAAAGCATGCACCGATTCTTGCAAGCATCAATTTTAACATACCCAAGACCGATCCGCCCCACCAACTTTTTCATCTCATAAAAATTGTGAACCATATTATTTTCTTCGGGTAGCATCCGTTGTCCCCATGACATTATACGATCGTAAGTATGCGAGGCTCATATTTGTATCGGCCTTGATAGTTAGAAGCTCGGCCACTTGCTCTAACACCGTAGCCTTTGCACCAGGATGAATTTTCTCATTTGCAGAGTCCATTAAATCCATAAACTTCTTTGCAACAGATTTGGTGCCTCTGTTGGATTAGGGTTCCAATCAAACTCGGGCCAGCCGCATTTCGAACCATATCATCCAAACCGACAGACGGCTCCTCTTCATCAATCAAATGTTCGGGTTCCTCTTGGCGGACCACTTGATACAAGAGGATGATTGCGAACACTTGTTTCAACCACATAACGCTCCCCGTGCGCTACCCATACCTTGTAACCATCAACAAACCCTGCCTCTAAAACATGTTTCTTTACCCATCCAACACTCAGATATTTTCTATTCTTACACTTTTTACAAGAACACCTAATCTTATCACCACGCATGCACCGGGATGCGCTCTAGCAAACTCCACGAAATGTTCTAAACCTTCTAAGAATTGAGGTCCGACACCCCTTCTACCGGATTACTACGATTATCCATCCAACTACGATCTTCTCCAGACATAATTAACTCCTGCATTTCATAATGTATTAACAGTTTAGATGTAATTAACGCATTACAATTCCCTAAATTTGGATTACAAACTTAAAAGCAACAAGACATGTTTCTTTAGGTTTAGAATTGGGGTTGGCTTCTATCGCACACATCTATCACATTTTTTTAATTATTAATATTTTGAAAAATTTTAAATATTAATATTTAATTCTTTGTTGTAAAGTATATCATTTCCTATGATGAAAGGACAATTCATGTCCATTAGGTTTAGAATTGGGTTGGCTTCTATCCCATCCCGAAATACACGTATGAATTGCAAATATCACCTTGTCTACTTGCTTTATAATCGAAAATCAAGAAATTTCGGCAGCATAACCCCATGGTCTCCAAGTGCACGACGTAGACTACGTCAATCAAACACTATCGATTAGAATCGACAGTGTGTAATCAACCATATATGTCTAGTATACACTCAGAGAACAATAGGATTAATGCAACCGAAATATCTCAACTATCGACTATTCAAGCAATTTTAATAGACAATGATGATATTTACAAATCATATAATCGTGCATTTCAAGACTGTCCACACGGACAATTTAAGAATCGATGACTATATGTTGACCTCAACATGATAAGTTAAAGATTCTTAAACGGGTTTCTAAGCTTTTGTGTTTCAACCGTCACAACGTCACGTCGTAACATTAATTTTTATTCATTACCGTAAAATGCATAATTTTACAATAATGAATTAACACACACATCTATCATAATATTTTGAATAATTTTAAATATTAATATTTAATTCTTTGTTGTAAAGTATATCATTCCCTATGATGAAAGGACAATTCATGTCCATTAGGTTTAGAATTGGGTTGGCTTCTATCCCATCCCGAAATACACGTATGAATTGCAAATATCACCTTGTCTACTTGCTTTATAATCGAAAATCAAGAAATTTTGGCAGCATAACCCCATGGTCTCCAAGTGCACGACGTAGACTAGGTCAATCAAACACTATCGATTAGAATCGACAGTGTGTAATCAACCATATATGTCTAGTATACACTCAGAGAACAATAGGATTAATGCAACCGAAATATCTCAACTATCGACTATTCAAGCAATTTTAATAGACAATGATGATATTTACAAAATATATAATTGTGTTTCAACCGTCACAACGTCACGTCGTAACATTAATTTTTATTCATTACCGTAAAATGCATAATTTTACAATAATGAATTAACACACACATCTATCATATTTTTTAAATTATTAATATTGTGAATAATTTGAAATATTAAT
Source organism: Adenophora triphylla var. japonica (assembly GCA_022495995.1). Classification (NCBI taxonomy): domain Eukaryota; kingdom Viridiplantae; phylum Streptophyta; class Magnoliopsida; order Asterales; family Campanulaceae; genus Adenophora; species Adenophora triphylla. Next base: position 192,830 of record JAFEMH010003858.1, read on the forward strand.
TCTTTATTGTAAAATTTGAAATTTTACAATGATGAATTAAATTAACATTTATAAACAAGATAAGAGTCGTTCTCATCCACAACTATCAAAACCCAATCTCATCTTAGACCAAGAAAGACAGAGCAAACAAGTTCATTGCCGTTTGAGTAAAGGATTTTCTGTTTAATAAGAATTTTTTTTCAGTTTCACTGTCCTCCTCTCTAAGGATCTCAAGTGATGTTTGAGATCCTTAGAGAGAAAGAGGACAGTGAAACTGAAAAAACTCTTAATAAACAGAAAATTCTTTGCTCAAATGGTAATGAACTTGTTTGCTCTGTCTTTCTTGATCAAAGAAGACGAATTTTGATAGCTGTGGGTGAAAAAGGCTCTCATCTTATTTATATTTTAAATAGAGTTGTACCTCAATCTATTTAAAGCCTAATTAACTACCAATTAGGTATAATGAAAATCCACTTCCAAAACCCAGCTTGATAAACTAGTTAGAAAATGCAAACAACCTAAATCGGAGGACCAATCAAGCATCAAACATTCAAATATTTGAAAATTCACACAAATACCAATCAATAATCATGAACATTAGAATCAAAAACAAATTAGGGTTCTTACAAATACCAATCAAAAAATAAAAAACACCAAACAAAATTCAATAGAAGTATGTTGAGGGCACAAATACATATCCGAAAATAAGTTTGAACAGTGCACAAATTGAGCATGATTTTGCAGACAGTGAACCAAGGCCAGCACTATCATATTTGATTTCCACCCCTCTAAATAACCATGTTGAACAGAAAAATTTAATTATAAAATTTTTGATGGAGCATCACTAATAAAAAAAATTCATAAAATCAAACGAAAATTGTGTAAAATCAAACCAAAATTCATAAAATCAAACAAAAAATATGGAATTACCTTTGCTTCCTTGAAAAGGAGTAGTCGGCGGCGGTGCTAGGAGACGGCGGCGATACGGGAACGGGACTATACGCGACTGGGACGGACTAATGAGAGAGAGAGAGAGAAAGCGGGTGAGAGAGAGAGAGAGAGAAAGAAAGCGAGTGAGAGAAAGCGAGTGAGAGATTACTAATCTGCGACGGCGAACGGCGGCAAACGGCGAACGACGGTGAAAGGCGAAGAATCGGCGACTGGGATCGGCGTTGTTTGCGTTTATTCCCTGAATGAATAAACGCTTAAATGGTTGGGAAGGGGAAAAGGTTATATATATAGGGCTAATTACCGACGGAAATATCCGTCGGAATTACCGACGGACATAGACCGTCGGCATTACCGACGGAATTAATTCCATTACCGACGGACTAAACGAAAATTTAAAAAAAAAATTCCCGGTGAAATGAAATTAATTTCCGTCGGCAAACGTTTCATTTCCGTCAGTATTACCGACGGACTGTGTCCGTCGGTAAAAGTCCGTCGGTAAACGCCCTGTTTCTAGTAGTGGTTGCCTTACGAATATGAACATGAAGTTCTAAGAGAATGTTACGTAACCAACAAGACTCGGAAACAACATTGGCTACCCCACGGTACTCTGCCTTGGCATTAGAGCGAGATAATGTATGCTGTCGTTTAGACGACCAGGAAATCAAGTTATCTCCAAGAAAGACGCAATAACCCGAGGTACACAGGCGGGTATCAGGACACCCACCCCAATCTGCGTCTGTTTAAAAAAAGAGGGCGGATGTAGATGACGCAGAGAGATGCAATCCAAGTGTAAGAGTGTCTTGAATATATCGAATAATGCGCTTTAAAGCATTCATATGAGACATCCTAGGAGCGTGCATAAATAGGCAAATCTGTTGGACTGCATAAGATATATCGGGCCTACTAAATGTTAAATATTGTAACGCACCTGCCAGGCTACGGTACACAAATGGATCCGAAAATGGCTCGGACGAAGTAGCACTTAGTTTGGACTTAGTATCCACTGGAGTATAAGTCGGATTACACGAAGTCATACCTGCCTGAGATATAATATCCTCTGCATATTTGCGCTGAGACAAAAATAAACCCAAAGCGGAGCGGACCACTGCAATGCCCAAAAAATAGCTTAAGGGGCCAAGGTCCTTCATGACAAATTCAGAGCTTAGAAAAGACATGATATGCTGACGAAGTGTGTCAGATGAAGCAGTCAAAATGATATCATCAACATAGAGAAGAAGATATGCAACCTGTCCCTTGTGATGAAAAATGAATAAAGACTGATCTGATTTACTATTAGTAAAACCAATAGGCGAAACAAACTCAGCAAAACTCTTATACCACGCTCGGGGAGCCTGTTTAAGACCATATAGTGACTTTTTCAACAAGCAAACATGATCCGAAAGGAGAGGATCCCGATATCCCATAGGCTGGTACATATATACTATTTTCCTGAGCTCCCCATGCAAAAATGCATTTTTCACATCAAGCTGATGCAATGCCCAATTCTTAGAAAGGGCTAAGCTGAGTACCAAACGGATAGTTGCCGGTTTAACCACCGGGCTAAATGTCTCACCACAGTCGACCCCAACCTGCTAAGTTTTCCCATCACCTACAAGACGGGCCTTATGCCTTTCAAATGTGCCATCAGAACGAAATTTGTGCGAAAAAATTCACATAGACCGAATAATATTGATATTAGAGGGATGGGGTACTAATACCAACGTATTATTAGCAATAAAAGAATTAAATTCTTTATCCATGGCCATTTTCTAATTAGGGTGACATAAGGCAGTCACTGGATTACGTGGAATGGGAGATTTTTCGATAACCAGATGGAAAGCAAATTTTGGATTTGGTTTGAGAATACCTGACTGGCTGCGTATATGGGACGATCTTGAAGTTTGTGTATAGTAGGGGACGGATGAAACGGGTAACATAGGCAACCAAACACTCGAAGGTGGGAAAAAGAAGGGATCCTTTGATATATAATTTGGAGCGGTATTTGGTAGGATAAATGTTTAACCGGAAGAATATTTAAGAGGTATGATGTCATTTGTAAATCCTGGTGCAAAAAATTAGGAGGTAACGAGGCATGCACAAGTAATGTACGGACCATGTTATTTATGGTGCGAATTTTGCGCTCAACTTTCCCATTTTGAGGAGATGTATAAGGACACGAAAACCTAAAATCTAACCCATTTAATTAGCAAAATTCCCAAAATTGCTTGTTATCAAACTCCTGCCCATTGTCACATTGAAGAGTTTTGATTTCCCGTTCAAATTGAGTTATAACAAAGGCCCGAAAATGTAAGAATGTATCATAGACTTGGGATTTGCGGGCAATGGGAAAAGTCCACACAAAATTGGAAAAGTCATCAATAAGAACAAGATAATATCTTTGACCAATCGAACTCAAAATGGGTGACGTCCACAAATCACAATGAATTATATCAAATGGCATTATAGTAAAGGAAGAAGAAATAAAAAAAGGTAATTTTATTCGTTTTCCAAGAGTGCAAAAATGACACACATGATAGTGGCCATTTTTATTACATTTGATAAACTTATTCTTCCTAAGGGAGTCAAAAATTGGTTCTCCCGGGTGACCTAAACGGTCGTCCCATACAGAAGAACTGATTGCCGAAAAAGAAAATTGAGATGTTGCAAAGGTAGTGAAAGCAGAATGGAGAGGGTACAGTTCGTGTTGACTATCACATCTCAGGAGGTGCGTCCCCGTCTGGAAATCCTTCACAAAAAATCCAAATGGGTCAAATTCAACATTGACCGAGTTATCACTTGTAAATTTACGCACATAAATTAAATTTTTAATAATGTGAGAAGCATGGAGGACATTATTTAAGGAAAAGGGAGGGGACCCAAAAGACAATAAAGTGTGACCATAACCCATGATTGGAATACGACTGTCGTTACCTACAATTATGCCATTATTATTTAAATTGCTCGAATTGAAATAGGACGTGAGCGTACCTTGGTCCGATGTCATATGGGAAGTAGCGCCCGTGTCCATAAATCAAGTTGGGGCAGGCGGATTAAAGCTGAGTGTGTGCATGGCGGCCTCAATATTTGTTGGAACGACGGATGTAGAAGCCGAATATGCCTGCTGAGAGCTGCTGCCATGAGATGGGTGACAGCCTAACATACCATATTGGGCCTGCTATGGTGAGTAAGAAGGTGGCTGATAGTTGGGTCTAGCCCAGTTCGGAGTTGGGTATGGGCATGGGGGCACAACCCATTGCCATTGGGGAGGCGCCCACTGATGTTGCTGCTGAGGCCAACTAAAATAGGGCATCGATTGTTGCTGCCTGCCATTCGATCGGTTGCCCCCATTACTGCCGCCACCTCCGTTGGATCGACCACTGCCATTACCATTTCCCCCCACCACTATTATCGCGATTGCCCCCTTATTTCCTCGATTATCACCCCTGTTTTTTTTTCCAGAATTACCTCCTCCAGAATTACCACCCTTTGATTGTCCCTTTGATCCACCATTGCCACGACTAAGCAGAGCAAAACCAAAAATTGGGGCTGGTTCCTCGAACCGTTTGACATGGCCAGCCACCATGGGCGAGTGATGTGATGTAGTTGCCTTCTTAGCAAGACCAGTTTCTTCGAGCACCAACATAGATCGAGCACTGAAGAAGGACGGTTGGGGATCACGTTGCCGGATAAGGGTTGCTACTCCGTTGTATGCTTCTGTGAGACCAGCCACCATTTGAAGCACAAGGCGTTTGTCCGAAACAGGAGCCCCAACATTTTTAAGTTTGTCGGATAGCAGCTTGAGGCGTTGACAATATGCTTTCACTCGAAAATTCCTCCATAGTTGTGGAGGAGAACTCCTGATCACCGCCCAAGAGTTTTTGTTGTCCTAAAAATGTCTCGCAGCCTATCCCATGCAGCCATAGCAGTCGATCCGGGAATAAGGATGGTCTGCAAAAAGGTCAGTAGAGATGGTGGAATAAATCCACCGGAGAACCTTGGCATCAAGTGTATCCCATAATTTCTGCTCTTCATCATTCTAATGAGGCTTGTCCTTTCCTTTCTCCAAAGGGATGATATGATGGAGGACCTTACAAGATTTGGCATGAACACGGAACAGTTTCGCCCACGTCGAGTATTGTACGTTCTCGATCTCAAGAATCACTGGCACATTATTTTACACGTTTGAAACGGCAAGAGCAGGGTGAAAACCAGATCTGGACGAGGAGGCCATTGATCCCGTGAGGAAGAGAAAAGAAAACGACAAGAAATAAGAGAAGAGACGACAAACAAGAATTAGGGTGCGTGCGGAAGCGAAGAGATCGAACCCTAATCCGATACCATAATAGAAGAATACTCCATGTCTTCTCTATTCATTTTCAATACAATATATACAATTACATATTCAATCAAACACAATTACATAACCGAAATATATACATATATTCTAACAAATTATATAAAATCTGAATTCAGGAGGAAAGACAAAAATATCCTCGAATAAGTATAAAGAAACACTCCCTCCGTCCCACCCGACTTAGAATAATTTGTCATTTTGGGTGTCCTACTCGACTTAAAACGTCCCAAAATGGCAAGTTTATATTATTTTACATTTAATGAGACTCACTTGTCACATTTACAACAGCAATCCCCTTACTATTCCTCCCACTCATTTGTCTCATATTTCACTTTTCATACTCATAACATCTCCTCCACTCATTCTCTCTCCTCTTATTATATTAGTTTTTTTTTTAATCTCTGTGCCGGAAGAGAAAATTATAAGTCGAGTGAAAGAGATGAAGTATACGTTGTCAAATAGAGCTTAGGGCTTTGGTCCCCCTATCCCCCCTCGGTCAGACCAAAGATCTATAATTATTGTAAAAATTTCATATAAACCAAGCTGTTCATATATCTAAGGTATACAATTAAAATTACTCTTATATTTAGTTATAAAAGTATTTTTTTTACAAATTTTCACATTTTCTTAAAAATAAAAAAAAATCTCATATTTATTACACAGCTCGCTCCTATAATTAAAGGTCTGTAATTTACCTAAAACATGTGGGTTTATAAGAAATTTTAATTTGAATCTCGAAGAGCTTTAGTAAATAGTAGGGCTGGCAAATTTTTCAAATCCATACCAATCAACATATGTACCAATCGTATCAATTATAATTGGTACGTAGAAATTGGTAATTCCCGGGATAACTTTCTTTTTGATTCTCAAAAAAGTCTCAAGTTGCCGGTATACGAGATAACATTACCGAAATGTTGGTACGGTACTACCGTATCAATTATGTCAAATTGGTTGGTACAATATATATATATATATATATACATATATATATATATATATATATATATGTATATATATATACATATATATATATACATATATATATATACATACATATATATATATACATATATACATATATATATACATATACATATATACATATATATATACATATATACATATATATATATATATATACATATATATATATATATATATATATATATATATATATATATATATATAATTTACTTACCCTACAGTAATGGATCTCTCAAAAAAAGCTTTAGTTAAGTGAAATCGAGTTGGCAAAATCATATCTCTTGTCAACAGAGAAAGAAGAGAGAGTAATGTAGAAATAAGTTAATTTCATTAAGGTTAGTAATGGAAAAAAATGTTAAAACGTTTGAATTATCAAATATGACTATCATTATATGTGGGACTTAAGGGAGCATTTATTTTGAATTGAGATGAAAAAAAATGCAACAATTATCTTGAAATAAGACATAGAAAGTAATAATTTATTTTGCAAATAATAAATTCAATTTATGCTCTAATTTAGAATAGAGTTAGTTTATACTTTACATCGTATTGTAACCCGAGAAAAGTGAGCACATATAACAAACGATAAACATAAAATCAAGAACACAAATCTATCTCTCAGATTGTTTCTTGACATCTATAAACTACTATAAACTATCTGCAAACTTTTCAAGAATAACCGAAAGTTTCGTGCAGCTAGGAAACTTTGATCACCCAACAGATAACGGAAGTGAGTACAGATGTGTCTCACAACTGTCCACACATCCACAGATAATGCAGCGGAATAAAATAAATTAAAAGCAAATTAAATGCAATAACTCAAGAATTATTTACGCTTACTGATCTGTGTGATCAGCAAACTAGGCTTACGCCCAAAAATATTTCACTATAAAAACTTTCGTTTCTTACAAAAACAAATAAGTATAAAAACTAAAATATGAAAATACTAAACGAGTTCTAATCACCTTCTATGACAAGAACAACTCCCCTTTCCCAAGTAGGATCTATTCTAGTCAGAAGTAAAACAAGAGAACTCTATGAAAATCTAGATGTGAGTTACGGATGTAAGGCACAACCTTCACTCACAACCTAAAAACACAATGTCGAATACAATGAAGAATATGTAATTTTCTCTCTAAAATTCCGTCACTTCTCATGTGCTGAATGCCTTGTATTTATAGTGCACCATGGAGAAGATCTTCATGCAATCGACTTCTTCCTTTGTGAGATCTCTTTTCCTATATGAAAGCATAAAACACACTCACAAGGAAATCAAATATTAGTGGGTTAGTCCTAATATAAAACTATGTACATAAATAAAAGATATTTACATATTAACAAAGTCCTTTTCAAAGTAGGATACTTATGAATCTTTCCATGAAAGCATAAAATCAACTTACCAAAAATTTCTCTTTGATTCGAAATAGGAAACAACTTATTTCCTAAACTAAAATCCTTTTCACAATAGGACACTATAAATCTTTTCCATGAAAGCTCCAAAATCAACTTAACAAATGTGTGATATTGATTCGAATAAGGAAACACATTGTTTCCTTAAAAGCACACGCTTTCAATCTCCTCCTATTTTGGACTTTCTGATCAAAACTAAAGATTTATGATTTGATTACTATGACCAACATTTTCAGATTCGAAAACTCCCCCTGAATGGATGTGTGTGCAGATGTGTCAACACATCCACACAAAAACTGCATAGAACAAGTTAGTACCAAAAATTGCAGTTCAACAAATGTAAACTAAAGCAGCCATTCAGCAAATGTATTTAGGGATTACAGATCAAGACTAAAACTAACAAATAACTAAAACGAATATTAAAAGCAAACCTGTTGATGTTTCATTCACCAGTAAGAACAAACATTAAAACTCCCCCTGAGTTTAAGCATCAACTGAAACATCAACAGCAACAGCAAAGATAACATCAGTATCATTCTCATTCTTTTTCTTCTTCTCCCCCTTTTTGACTAGAAAGTGAAGTCACCCATTTATGGAGATCCACCTTCAAAAACCTGTAAGGTTCTTGGCATGTGTCTGGGAGGCAAACAGTTGAGCATTGAGGGCAACAACTGCAACAATTTCTGCATCAAAGGCTTCCACGATTGCATCAAAAGAATCTGCAGATGTGTGACAAGATGTGGCCACATCCTGACGCACATCCACAGCATCAGCTCCATTGATTCTGCAGATTGATTAGACAGAGAGAGAGAGAGAAATATATTGTGTGTGTGTGTGTGAGATAAAAATTGGGGTAGAGGGGAAAGAAGCACAATGAAGGATTAAAGAGATGTGACAGATGAGACACACAATAAAACCTACAACTCCCCCTTTCCAACTGAATTAAGGAATCCTTTTTCCAAAAAGGTCTCACACAGCCAAAATTTCACAAAGATCCACCAACGGCTATAACCCTTTGATATTTCCACACACACAGCGAATCGCAGAAAGAATAGGGATTAAAATAAATCAAAATTTTGCCAACGTTTTATGGTAACAAAAAATCACTTCAGCCATATCTTTTTCAACAGAATCCCTTTAAAATTGTTCTTCCTTTTTAAATACGGATTGATACACACCTTTTTCTTTCATGGGAGATATTGAAAAACAAAAACATGTTAAATCAAAGAATAAATTAAGAATGAAAATAAATTAACTAGCATATTTACAAAGCTCCTATATGTCCTAAAAAATGCAGTATGCCTAGCATGATGCAAACACACAGGTGATGAAAAAATCCTCAGCTTATGGATGTGGCATAGGATGTGAGTCACATTTGGGGACACATTTAGATCACAAAAAGTCAATGAGCAATAATCCAATCTGCACAGCCTCTAGGATGCATCCACCATTTTTTTTTTGTGGATTTTTGCATTGTGAGTAGCTTTCACTTTACTTAATCCCAAAGATAGCCCCTTTTCCCAATGATCTTGTCAAGTTTGACTTCAAGTTTTCTTATGAAAATCACTTGATCACAATGGTCTGGCTTCATACTAAGGGTGAAGCAGCTGTTTCTCACATATATTTTTTTTCTTTTTATAGCATCCACTGTGAGATACCTAGGAAGGTTATATCAAGTCATCAAAAGATGACATGAACAGGAAGTGCTCACAATTAAGTGATCAAAAATAATGTCAAAGATGAAGACTCACAAGTGACCACACTGAGAAATTTCGTGCTAATGCATGATATATTTTTTGTTTTTTGATTTTTGATTTTTTTTTCTGTTAATCTAATATACAGATGTGTTAGAGGATGTGAGACACATTTGATCTCACAACCTTAGATATCACACAAACCAAGAGACTTCCTCAAGGAGGAAAATCTCTTCAAATCTAATGCCTTTGTAAATATATCAGCCAATTGATTTTCAGTCCCAACAAATTCCAGACACACAGTTTTTTGTTCTACAAGGTCTCTGATGAAATGATGTCTAATATCAATGTGCTTTGTTCTAGAATGTTGGACAGGATTTTTAGATATGTCCAAGGCACTTTTGTTATCACAAAAAGCAGTCAAAATTTTGCTATTTAATCCATAGTCTTTCAACATTTGATTCATCCATAGCAGTTGTGTGCAAAAACTTGCAAGGGCAACACATTTAGCCTCAGCTATGAACAAGGAGACATAACTTTTTCTCCATCTATACCAGGAATCAAGGATGTTACCAAGGTAGGAACATCGAACACGGATGTTTTTATCATCAAAATTATTTGCCCAATCTAAGACACAGTATACCACTATGTTAGACACAAAGCAGTAATAACATACCTTGAAGTATAAGGATGTATGACTCCATAAATTATCCAAATAACTGTGATTTACCTTCTCATTCCTTTTGTTTTGCCTTTGATCATGCATTTCACCAACCACTTGAGAAGTGGGGTGATCTTTCTGAATTCTGGACAAAATGTCATTTGATCTATCAACAAACCCAACATGGTTTCTTTCAGAAATAACTTCTCCTTCTGAATCTGAAGAGCTGACTTCAGACACAGTTCTTTGAGTGGATGTGTGTTCAGATGTGGGAATGGTTGTGTTCACATCCGCAGATACATCCTTCTGCACATCTGGGCACACATCTGCCTGTTTATCCTTTGCAGTGCTTTCCGTATCTCCAACACCTATATCAGCAGATTTCCACTCCAGTTGATAACCTGAAACATCATCCTTGGCAATTTTGAGGTTAAAATCAAGTGTATCATCAAATACAACATCAGAAAAACTTAAACAAGATAAATTGTCACAAAACTTGTAACAATTGTCAGATGATCTTAGACCAGTGAGGACACATGTGTTAGACTCGTCAAACACCTCACAAATCTTCTTATCAAACTTCACATAAAGGTCATCATCACACAGTTGACTGATGCTTATTAGGTTGGCTTTCAAGCCTTCCACATGGTACACATTGTGCAATTTTGGGAGACCCTTGACATCTAGGGTTCCTTTCCCAACAATCTTTCCTTGAGAACCTCCACCAAAATTTACTTTCCCTCCACTAATCACTTCATAGTCAAGAAGGACTGCTTGGTTTCCAGTCATGTGCCTAGAGCACCCACTGTCAAAATACCAAGAGCCAGAGACAGTACTCTTGAGGGAGGAGTAAACAACATTGCAGGTGGCACTTGGTTTGGCCACCCACTACTTTACAGCTTTCTTTTTAGGTTTCAGAGGTCTCAGATTACCAGGATGTGAGTTCGAATGTGTATACATCTTTTCACACATCTGAGACTGATTGTAACCAGATTTCTTATCAGCCTTAAATTTGTGACAGAAGGGTCTAATGTGCCCAGGAGCAAAGCAATAATGACAGATGTAGTGCCTTCTACTTGGCCTTTTCTCACTCAAAAAGGTTTTTTCTCTCAAAATTGATTTTTCCACACTTTTTGAAGTAGAAGTCTCACATCCTTCCTTTACAAATTTTGTTTTCTCAAAACCAATGCCAGTTTTTTCAGTTTTACCAAGAACAATAGCTTCATCAAGTTTCATTTTCCCAGTATTTAACTTGGTTACTGTACTTTCAGCTTTTTCAAAATCAGTTTTGAATTTTTCGAATTCAACTTCTCTCTTGGTTATTAGAACTTCAAGTTTGGAAATGATATCTTTTTGATCATCATTCTCTTTTGAAAGTATGGCTTTTTCATCTTCACAAACAGCTAAATTATCAGACAAGGATTTATTTACCTTAGCAAGCACCTCAATTTCTTTTGAAAGTTTGATTTTCTCATCTTCACAAACAACTAATTTATCAGAAAGAGATTTATTTACCTTAGTAAATACCTCAATTTTGTCCAACCCCTTTATCCAATCAGTATGCACCTTTCTGTAGGTTGCAAAAAGTTCCTCATAGGGAATGTCCCTATCTTCATCATCAGAATATCTTTTTACAGTGAAGCAATTGAAAATCAGATCAGATGTGTCAACGGATGTGTTCATATCTGGGACCACATCCAAACATTCCTCAGGAAATCCTTCACCAATTTCTGCAAAATGAGCATTAAACACAGAATGGCAGTTTATCACAGGCGTGTTAGCATCTTCCTCATCCTCACTATCACTTAGAGAGGCAGTTAAGCTCATTCCCCTTTTCTTAAGTGTGTTAGCACACTCATTAGCAAAGTGACCAAAGCCACGACATGCTCTACATTGCACAGAATCAGAGGATTTCTTGTTATCAAAACTTTTCTTTTTGAACCCCTCATCAGGATTATCTTCTTGTTTTTCTAAATCCTGAGAGTTCCTTTTAGGAAACTTGTTTCTCCTTTTGTTTTTCAAAATAGAATTGAACTTCTTGGTGATTACATCCACATCATCTTCCTCAAGATTAAATTCATTAATTTCAGAGGAAAGGTCAGCTATTTCCTTTGAAATAGCTGCAGAACTCTTAAGGGCAATACTTATTGCCTTGTTCTTTTGTTGAGCTTCAAGATTGAGTTCAAAAACAGTTAAAATACCAACAATTTTTTCTAATTCTACTGTGTTGGTGTCACTCGTCTCTTCAATGACAGCAACCTTGATATTAAACCTTTCAGGCAAAGTTCTTAAGATTTTGCTTACTAATCTAGCATTCGAAATTGACTCTCCTAGGCTAGTGCATTCATTGGAGATTTCATGGATTTTTGCAGCATAAGAAACTATGTCCTCAGACTCTTCCATTCGAAGTAACTCAAACCTATCCATTAAAATTCTAAGCCTCGTAGCTTTAACACTTGGAGCTCCCTCACATTGAGTTTGCAAAATATCCCAAGCAGCTTTGGCTATACTCTCATTAGTGATAAGTTTGTACATATTCCCAGAAACATGGCTGGAAATAGCACCCATAGCTTTTGAATTATAATTAGCAGCCTGAATTTCTTCAAGAGTCCATTGCTCTTCAGGTTTTCTTTCGAAAATAGACTCACCAACACCAGACGCAGGCTTCTTCTCCACGGTAGGAGGTTGTCATGCAACAAGGATACACATCCAAGCCCTTTCATCAATGCTTTTGATGTAATTGCGTATTTTAGACTTCCAAAGAGAATAGTTCGTACCATCCAAGACAGGAGGCCCGTTTTGGTGATTTTGGTATTCCATAATGACTACACTTTCTGGATCAACACTCAGTAATATATCGAGAGTTGGCTCTGATACCAATTGAAAGTTTCGTGCAGCTAGGAAACTTTGATCACCCAACAGATAACGGAAGTGAGTACAGATGTGTCTCACAACTGTCCACACATCCACAGATAATGCAGCGGAATAAAATAAATTAAAAGCAAATTAAATGCAATAACTCAAGAATTATTTACGCTTACTGATCTGTGTGATCAGCAAATTAGGCTTACGCCCAAAAACTTTTCACTATAAAAACTTTCGTTTCTTACAAAAACAAATAAGTGAAAAACTAAAATATGAAAATACTAAACGAGTTCTAATCACCTTTTATGACAAGAACAACTCCCCTTTCCCAAGTAGGATCTATTCTAGTCAGAAGTAAAATAAGAGAACTCTATGAAAATCTAGATGTGAGTTACGGATGTAAGGCACAACCTTCACTCACAACCTAAAAATACAATGTCGAATACAATGAAGAATATGTAATTTTCTCTCTAAAATTCCGTCACTTCTCATGTGCTGAATGCCTTGTATTTATAGTGCACCATGGAGAAGATCTTCATGCAATCGACTTCTTCCTTTGTGAGATCTCTTTTCCTATATGAAAACATAAAACACACTCACAAGGAAATCAAATATTAGTGGGTTAGTCCTAATATAAAACTATGTACATAAATAAAAGATATTTACATATTAACAAAGTCCTTTTCAAAGTAGGATACTTATGAATCTTTCCATGAAAGCATAAAATCAACTTACCAAAAATTTCTCTTTAATTCGAAATAGGAAACAACTTATTTCCTAAACTAAAATCCTTTTCACAATAGGACACTATAAATCTTTTTCATGAAAGCTCCAAAATCAACTTAACAAATGTGTGATATTGATTCGAATAAGAAAACACATTGTTTCTTAAAAAGCACACGCTTTCAATAACCAGAATTGTTATTGCCTAGCATAGATTGTCACTTTAGCTAGCTCTCAGATTGTTTCTTGACATCTAAAACAATGATGAGAGATAAGAAACTCAGAATGCTCTCTCTAGAACAAAACAAGCTAGATGGACAAAAGAGCGGGAATTTTATAATGGATTACTATTATATTTATTTGTTTCAATGGAAAAAGTGTTATTTTTATATATACATTCGGTAGAGTCTAGTACCAGCCATACCAATCGAGTACCTACCGTACCAACTTAGTTGGTATACCGACTTAGTCGGTTGGTAATGGTATAGATTTTTATGTACCAAGTTAAACTTGGTAGGTACATGATATGATATAAGCAAAATAAAATTGGTATACCTACCAACCCACACTAATAAATAGTAAATTATGTTAATTTATACTCCCTCCTTCCCTAAAAGATTGTCCTGTTGTACATTTTGCAATTATTAAGGAAGAGCTTCACCTTCTTGTACCTTAGTAAATTTGCACTAACATTCATGTCTAAATTTAGAAATGAGACTTATTTTTTGGAACAAGTCAAAATGGCAAATGGGACAATCTTTCAGGGACGGAGGGAGTATAGAATTTTGTTTGAGATGAGGGGCTATAGAAATAAACTTAAAGTTTATAATCTCATTAGACAATTTTCTTGTTGTGGGCCTTAAGTTGATATCTTCAGCCCAACTCACTCAGAAATAGAAGTGGGCTCTCGAATGTTCCCGCTAATTCTACGGGCCATTCTCGTTAATTTCCCCAAAAAATCAAGGTATTATTACAAACTTACAAATAAAATCAATGAGACAGAACACACATCCATATCCAAACAGGACATATATTAACCAACAAAACCACATAAATCATAAATTATATGGGACTCCTTCCGATCCATAATAATAGCAGTTGTCACCTTTAACAAAAAAAAAAAAAAAAAAAGAAAATTGGTCAAAAGGGTAAAATATATGAATTGATCTTATAAAAAACTATTTTTTTTTAAGATTAACCTAAAATCATTTTTACATTGTCACTTAACAATACATGCATTAACACTCTTTTTCACTGACACTCTTTTTACAATAACATTGATAATTTTTTACCCTTGTCACTTTTATACTGACACTTTATAATATCTACACTGACACTCTTTTACACTGTTATTTTTTTTACATTAATACAAACATTTTTTTACAACACTACTGACACTCTTTTACAATAACGCTGAAACTTTTTTACACTAACAATTAATAATATATGCATTGATACTTGTTGAGATATTGACAAAGATATTTTGTCAATATCTTTTCCTTTTCCTTGTAATCTTGTTTCCTTATGTGATGTATGTATTTAGGTAGACTTCTTATTCAAGTATAAAAGTAGCATATATGATAAGTCTTAGTAATGGTAGAATCCTTCTCCAAGTAAGAATGTTGTGTATATATATATAGGGTTGTATCAATTGTATTATTCAAGGAAGAAGTTAATAATATTTTCTCATTCACATAATTTCGATTCTTAACTTGGTATCAGAGCTTCTTTAGGCCCGGCCATGATTACCGAAGCTAGCGGAGAGAAGAAAGCTATGGATGAGAGGCGCTCTCCATACTTTCTTTCAATAAGTGACAATCCGGGTATGCTTCTCACCCACGTCCAATTAAAGGGCGAGAATTATGAAGAATGGGCTAGGATTTTCAAGGGATCATTGAGGGCTAAGACAAAAACAACCTTCATTGATGGAATTATTGAAAAACCTACCATGAAAGATGAATTGGAACTTTGGCAAACTGTGAACCCAATGGTGGTTTCATGGATCTTTAACACCATTGAGCCAAGCCTTCGTTCTACGGTGAGCTATGTGGATGATGCAAGAAGTTGTGGGCCGATTTGCAAGAAAGATTCTCGGTTGAAAACGGACCTAGGGTTCAACAATTGAAGGCGAATCTAGCAAACTGCAAACAACAGAAAGGTGAGAGCGTGGCGGCCTACTTTGGTCGTGTGAAGAAACTATGGGACGATCTAAATGACTTTGACACACTCCTGACTTGCTCATGTGCGGGGTGCAGGTGCAACATCAGTACGAAGTTAGTCCAACGACGTGAAGACGAGAGGGTTCATCAATTCGTTATGGGCCTTGACACACCGAAGTTTGAAAATGTAAAATCCTCCATATTGAATACATAACCCTTGCCTAATGTTAATAAGGCATATTCCATGGTTGCACGGGAAGAAATAGTTCGGGGTAGTGTGCATGAAGACTATCCCGCACCAGCCAGCTTTGCTGTTCAGACAGTTGTGGGAACGAGTGTGCGCACAGCTGATCGCACAACTGGTTCGAAGATGGAAAGAAAGGAGGTGAGCAGTATTGTTTGTTCTCACTGCAAGAAGAAGGGACATGATGCACATACATACTACAGGCTGGTGGGGTATCCAGAATGGTGGGGAGAATAGCGCTTGAGGAACAGGAAGGGACGAGGCGAAAACACTTCGGTTACGGGAAGACACTCAAGCATATTCAATCCACGAGTCAACACGATGCATACCAACTGTAAGTACCCAAATCCGGATCGTCAAAATCCGTTAAAAGTTAACCGGAATCCGTTAACTGGCCCGCTCCAGGTTAACCGGAACCCGTTAAGCTCCCCGTTCTCAAACCAACGAGACGTCCCGGGACTGTCCCATGCATCCCAACGTCAAAGCGTACTCAACACACGTTGTCACACGTAAAAGTACAGCTTTTCCTGAAAAACGCACTTTTCGGGGGCATTTCGGACATTTTCCAGACAGTTATTTAAAAAACGGAGAAAATCGAGAATAATGGCACGAAAACCCATGCCCTGGTGAGTCACAGGGGCATGTGGCACGCATGCCACAGCCCTCCGGTCAACATCAATCAGATTTCAGAGTGAAAAGACCAAAATACCCCTGAGATGTTGTCACAGTCCGTTCGGATTGTTTTTCAGGCAAAACACAATTTCTAGTAAGTCCTCCCATTTTCCAAAATACCACAAAACCCCCTGAAATTCAGCATAAGTCCGTCCGGACTCTTTTGCATTTTCACCCTATAAATACAGAGGGCTGTCAAACATTCAAAAAAAAAAAAAGAAAAACTTATCCATTTTCACACATAGCCATGGCCCAAACCAGTTTCACCCTCTCCCGAGCCCCGTTTTGCCTCAATTTGCGTGAAAACTTCATATTTCAACCAAATACAAACCAAACAACCCCGAAACACCTATCCAAACACTAAATTGTATCTCGTATACGTCAATCGAGCCAAAAGAGTCAACCCCTAGCCATAGGTAACACTCTCTCTCCCTAAACACTCGTTCCAACTCGGTTTACGCGTCAGTCGCTACAACCGTTTCGGACGAAAGTCGTTGAAATGTAGACGTCACCATCGACGGGGTCCGATACGTTTTAGTCCCAGATCCTCTTCTCTTCCCGTAAGAGAAGTAATCTCGGGTTAAAACGGCGTTCCGGCCCCATTTCTTTACTTTTCTGTCATTTAACGGTCCGAATCGTTTGATCCGTTGAATGTCATTTAAATTACGCTCTTTACAAAGTCCGGATCGTTTGATCCGTTGAATGTCATTTACTTTACGCAAATTTACAAGTCCGAGCCGTTTGGTTCGTTGATCGCACCTTTAAAATCCGGGTCGTTTGATTCCGTTGATACCGCATTTTAAATACTGTCATTTACAAGTCCGAGCCGTTTGGCTCGTGATAGTATTTACTCCCTCCGTCCCATTACAAAGAGGAAAGTTTGACTTTTTTGATCAACTGAAATTTTTTTTGACCATGATTTTATTAATATCTAGATATCTCTATGCAATTCTAAATATTGTTATTGATAGTATTTCTAATGGTGAAGCAATAACAATTTTTAGAATTGCATAGAGATATCTAGATATTAATAAAATCATGGTCAAAAATTTTTTCAGTTGACCAAAAAAGTCAAACTTTCCTTTTTGTAATGGGATGGAGGGAGTACTTATCAAAGTTCGAGTCGCAAAATGATTCATTGATCGCATATCATTTAATGTTTTTTTCCCGTAAAATCGCTAACAATGTAATGCCCGTTTCAAAACCGGAGTTCGACATTCGAACTCTCTTTCAAAACGCGCAAAGTGACGTTTGACATCCAAACGACCATCTTTAAAACTCAAAACCCGACGTTTGACATTCAAACGCTCTTTTTTTAAACGTCAACATTTGACACTTAAGTAAATTCAAAACGTGTCATTCACACCTCTTTTCCTAAAAACTCTAAAACCGACGTTTGTCATTCAAACGCTCGCCTTTTCCAAAAGAATCATAAAATCAACGTTTGACATTCAAATCAAGATTAAGCTTGTCATTCAAACCCCCATTTTCAAAATGCAAACACACACACACACACACACACACATTTTCGAGAAAGGTAGAAAGACTCGTCATACGAGGCGTTTCAGATGATCTCAAAATACTCTTCCCGAAACGTAACGTGACCTCCGAACCTAACAATCTCTGGTACCAAAAAGCTTTTTGTCATGTTTTTGCTACCAATAAAAACGACACCCTTTTCTAAGCATTTTCCAAGTTTTTGCTACCAATAAAAACTACACCCCTTTTCAAAGCCTTTTCCAAGCTTTTGCTACCAATAAAAAGGACACCTTTTTCACTAAGCTATTTTTCAACGTTTGGGCTCAAAATACAGAACCGCATGGCGACTCCTCTCATTCCCGAAAGCGAGGTCCCAAGCACCAATTCGCGAAAGACAACCGCGTTCGCCGTGCGCGAATCCCGGGTAATTTCACCAGCGGAGAGGGAGCTGCTGGAATGACAGATGATAATAAAGCTGGCTTGCTGGGGTTCACACCTGAACAATGGAATCACTTCAAGGAGTATGTGCAGAAACATGTGCAGACAACTGATCGCATAACTGATCGCACAACTGGAAGAATGAATGGTAAGATAAATAATGAGCCTTGGCTTGTCGATAGTGGAGCTAATCGACACATAATAGGCAACATTGCTCTGCTGGAAAATGTACGTCAGATTGAGGCTAACCACATAGATTTGCCGAATGGAAGATACATGATCGCCACGAAAGAAGGAGATGTTGTTGTTGGTGTAATGCCCTAGGCTATAGTTATGATTGACTTGAACCGTTATGTATCATCTTAATTATTTATTATAGAGCGCATTTATTCTGTTCATTATATGTTTGGATGTTTATTATACTAGCCTAAGCCCATGTCCAAGGCCATGTTTTTTGTTTTTTTTTTTAAATTAAATTAAAAAAAAACATTTTTTAAGGGCAAAATGGGAAAGGGACAAAATAATGAGGGCAAAATAGGAATTTCGGCAAGTGGAACTATTTATACTACTATACTACTGTTCAAAACACCCATTTGTTTTATACTATAGATTGAACTCCGTCCCTAGTTGTTGTGAACAACTAGTATAAGTTGGTAATGGATAATCATAGAGATAATTATATGCATGGAGAGGCACATTACACTTATGGATACTTGCTAGAGAACAAGTATTGGACTTGACCTACTTATGAGGTTTATGACATGGTCTGTTGTCATGATTAAATCTCATGATAGTCATGTTATTGAATCCTTTGTACCTGAGATTATCATCGTCTTCCTCATGGTGAAGATCGTGTTTGATATAGTCTAACACTATCTTTAATCGGATAGCAATAAGGGCTATGTTAGCACATTTGGATCTATGTAGGGAAGAATGATAAGTCAAGATGGGATTTGTCCCTCTTATGAAGAGAGATGTTTGCTTGGGCCCCTCAATGAATGATGTTGATGAAATGTGTGGCCACACTCAAGTGATTTGATAGAGATCAAATGCATTTGGATTATCAACATATTTGAAATCGAGAAAGCATTGAACGGAATGAGTTGACCTAGACCATGACTCATGTTCAATTGGACATCGTGGACAAAGGGATTATGACATTGGATCTATTAAGGAATCAAGCTTTGATGTTATATTTAATTGGGTGGACATAATGATTTGCAAGAAGTCACTTATGTCTTGTGAGGTTGATGTTTCAACTCACTGCCAACATAAAATATAATTCCTAAAGGGTCACACACAAAATAACGAATTTGATTCAAGCTGAAAATTGGAAATTTGGGTTCTGGCACGACCCGTGACCAGGAGCACGACTCGTGCCAAGGAATACGACTCGTGACCAAGGCTGAGACACGACTTGATTTTTGTCTCGTTTTGATCAGAACGAGTTGGGGTTCAAGGAACGACTCGTGAGCACGAATGAAAGCATAGGGCACGACTCGTGCCAAGGCCAAATTTCGTGTCCGTACGGTTTTCCTTGGCTAGAAAGGAATTGGTGTTTTACAAGGTTTCTACCCTAATTGTTAGGGGATTTATATGGGATATAAATACAGCCTTGTAGCCATATTTTTCCTCTCTCTCACATCATAATCCAAGGTTTTTGAAACTCTAGATTTTGATTTTGATTTTCAATCAAAAGTCCCAAATTGTTCCATTGTTTTGGCTTTGATTATTGAATATTGATTCAATAATCAAGAGGATCATCTAGCAATCCATCAAGAAGGTGTTCTTGGATTCGTTCGCGTGTGGATTACCGATAGAGGGTGATAGGTTAATCACCAAGAGCTTGAAGCCTCCGTTCATTGATTCATCACAAGGTTTGAACAAGGTAGAAGAAGATCCGCTTCGATATCAAAATACTAAGGCTTGAATTTTGTGATCTACTTTGTTAATCCTCATCGCATTCAAGGTATGTAAATTCTATCTCATAGTAATTTCTAATCTCTTCATGCTAGACGGATCTTAGGGCTAGGGTTTCGATGTTAAAATTAAATCTTCCGCTGCGTTTGTAACCCCAAAACCTAACAGTTGTCATCGAATCACATCTACGTTTGAGAAACGTTCTATATGCCCCACTTACAACTGCAATCTTTTATCTGTCTCTCAATTACTTAATGATTCCAATCATATAGTGCACTTTTCTGACAAATTGTGTGTTGTACAGGACCGAGCCACGAAGATTTTAATTGGAACGGGAGAAAAAGACTGGGGGTTATATTACTTGAGGGGACCAACAGGAACGCAAGCTTGCAACATCAGAGAATCTGGAAGCTATCGGTTGTGGCATCAGCGACTTGGACATCCATCAAGTAAAATGGTTGGTTTATTGCCTTTTATTAATCGTAGTAGTATTAATAAAGACGTTTGTGGGATTCGCTGCCAAGCTAAACAAAGTAGAGACAAGTTTTTGCTTAGTGACAATAACTCTATTGAAATTTTTGATTTAATTCATTGTAATATTTGGGGTAATTACCGAAAGCCTGCAATGTGTGGAGCCATTTATTTTTTGACCATTGTGAACGATTGTTCTCGTGCCGTGTGGGTTTACTTGGTTAAGTCCAAAAGTGATGTTTCTCAAATCTTAAAAAAATTTCTTGTCATGGTCGAACGACAATTTAATAAACGTGTCAAGAAAATTAGAAGTGACAATGGGAAGGAGTTTACTTGTTTAGAAAAATATTTTATTGAAAATGCCATTGAGCATCACACTTGCATTCGTACATCCCAACAAAATTGAAGGGTGGAGAGGAAGCATAGACATATCTTGAATGTGTCTCGTGCTTTAATGTTTTAAGCAAAATTACTGGTGAAATTTTGGGGGGAGTGTGTATTAGCAGCAGGGCACCTTATTAATCGTACCCCTTCGAAATTGTTGAATGAAAAAAACCCCTATGAAATTATTTGTGGAAAACCCCCTTCCTTTTGAAAAACCCCCTTCCTATAGACACATTGAGGTTTTGGGTTCTCTGTGTTATATTCATTAATCTCGAAGAGATAATGATAAATTTGCTAGTCGAAGTAGGCGATGTGTTTTTTTAGGTTATCCTTTTTGGGAAGAAAGGTAGGTTAGTGTATGATCTTGATAAACATAAAATGCTTATTTCTCGAGATGTTGTCTTTGTGGAAAAGAGTTTCCCTTTGCTTAGTGATTGGACTGATCCAGAAAAAGCCTATACAGATTCGGACATATTCCTTTGTGCGTCTACAGATGAAGTTGCCTATGAAGAAGACAATATTCATGTGGGCAATCAGCTGCCTGAACAGTTGTCTGACCAGTTGTCTGAACAGTTGTTTTAACAACCTGATGCACAGCCTGTACAGTTGTTTGAACAACCTACTGCACAAATTCTCGCACAACCGGTTACAAATTCTGATCAGAGGCCCAAACACACTTCCGATCTATTGCAGGTGAACAATCTGCAGCAGAGACTTTGGGCCGAGGTTAGAGAGCTAAGATTCCTTCTTCAAAGTATCCATCAACTGAATATGAGTTGGGCAAGGCTCACACCGCACAAGTCCCCTCCCTGTCCAGTTCGCCTGGCCAAAAGAAATCTTTAGGTACTCGCTATCCTTCATCACACTTTGTTAGTTGCACTAACTTTTTTTATGGGACATCGTTGTTTCTTGGCTGATGTTGACTCAGGATATGAACCAAAGCATTTTGGGGAAGCAGTTAAATATCCCCATTGGTGTGAGTCCATGAACAAAGAACTTGCTGTCCTTGATCAGAATGCTACGTGGAAATTAGTAGATGCTCCTATTGACAAGAAGGTGATTGGCAACAAATGGGTTTATAAGATAAAGTATAATGCGGATGGATCAATTGAACGCCACAAAGCTCGCTTAGTCATATTGGGGAACCGCCAAGTTGAAGGTGTGGATTTCAAAGAAACTTTTGCACCAACAATCAAGATGGTCACTATCCGAGTTTTTCTCTCCATTGTTGCAGTTCGTGGGTGGGAATTAATCAAATGGATGTTCACAATACATTCCTTCACGACGATCTTAGTGAAGATGTCTATATGAAGGTACCTTTGGGCCATCATGCTTCTTCTTCAGGCAAGGTATGCAAGCTCAAGAAGTCACTGTATGGCTTACGTCAAGCTCCTCGTTGTTGGTTTGAAAAGTTGTCAACTGCCTTGAAGAAATATGGCTTCCGTTAGTCTTACTCAGATTATTCTCTCTTCTCTTACACCACTTCCACGACTGAGTTACATGTCCTTGTGTACGTGGATGATTTGGTCATTGGTGGTAATGATCATGAGGTAATTGAACGCCTCAAGACATATCTCAGTAGATGCTTCCACATGAAATACTTGGGGCGGCTTATGTATTTTTTGGGCCTTGAAGTGGCTACACATCCAGACGGAATTTTTCTTTCTCAAGGAAAATATGCCCTTGATATTCTTTCCGAGACAGGACTCCTGGAGTTGTCCTATAGTGTGCATATTCTTGCACAATTTATGACCAAGCCCAAGACATCTCATTGGACTGCTACTTTAGGTGTGGTTCGTTTTTTGAAAGCACATCCCGGACAAGGAATTCTCTTGAAAACATCCTCCATTTTACAACTGGGAGCCTACTACGATTCTGATTGGGCTAGTTGTCCCATCACACGACGTTCTCTCACTGCCTATTTTATTTTTCTTGGTGACTCACCGATCTCATGGAAGACAAAGAAGCAAGGTACGATCTCTCGCTCTTCGGCTGAGGCAGAATATCGATCTATGGCTAGTGCCACGTGTGAGCTCAAATGGTTACTTGGCCTTCTTCGGTCCTTCAGAATTAAACATGATTCTCCGGTGCCTCTTCTCTGTGATAGTCAATCTGCTTTACATATGGCTCAGAATCCAGTCCATCATGAACGCACGAAGCATATCAAAGTTGACTGTTATATTGTGGGTGATACTGTTCGAATAGGTGTCCTCACAACTCGGTATATTCACACATCCGAGCAATTGGCCGATGTCCTCACCAAGGCGTTGGGTAGTCGACAGTTTCTCAATCTACTTGGTAAGTTGGGCATTTGTGACCTACACGCTCCAACTTGAGGGGGGGGGGAGGTGTTGAGATATTGACAAAGATATTTTGTCAATATCTTTTCCTTTTCCTTGTAATCTTGTTTTCTTATGTGATGTATATTTTTAGGTAGACTTCTTCTTCAAGTAGGAAAGTAGAATATATGATAAGTCTTAGTAATGGTAGAATCATTCTCCAAGTAGGAATGTTGTGTATATATATATATATATATATATATATATATATATATATATATATATATATATATATATATATATATATATATATATATATATATATATATATATATATAGGGTTGTATCAATTGTATTATTCAAGGAAGAAGTGAATAATATTTTCTCCTTCACATAATTTCGGTTCTTAACTATACTCTTTACACTGAGATTTTTTTTTCAAAATATTGTTTTTTAAAAATTTATTTACCAAAATAACATTGATAAAAACTTATTTATCAAACTAACACTTTCAACATTGATTCCGGAATTGGTAATTTCGGAATAATGTAATCCAGAATTACCAATTCCGGAATTAATTTTTTTTTCAAAATTGAATTTAACAAAATAATATTTTCTGTAAAAAGCGAGCGATCGCGCCGAATATAATCCGGATGTGGTAATTCCGGAATGTTTTTTTTTTTTTTACAAACTGAATTTAGAAAATAATATTTTCTGTAAAAAGAGAGCGAGCGATCGCGCGTATAGGTGGGGCGATCGCGCCGAAAGACGTAAACTCAAATTCGGAAATGCAAATTCCGGATTCAATTAAAATTGAATTTCGAAATTGACATTTCCGGATTCAAATATTTGAAGAGAGAGAAAGAGTTGTTGATAATTGTTTCAGATTCAAAGAGAGAGAGAGAGAGAGAGAGAAAGAGTTGATATTGTTTTTGATATTTGAAGAGTGAGAGAGAGAGATAAAGTTTGCCTGAGTTTGAAGGAAAGAAAGAGAAAGAGAAAGAGAAATAGAAAGAGAAAGTTTGAAAGGACAATTATTTAAGAGGAAGAAGAAGAGGAAATTTTTTTGAGAGGAAGAAGAAGATAGGAAAATTTTATCAAAATTGAAAGGTTAGTTTTATTTCTTCTTTTTATTTGTTTTGAGTTCTTAATTTTAGTAATATAAATTTTTCTAAGAGTTTATTTGTGCATTTTTATATAATTTGTTGTTAAAACTATTATGATTTATGTACCTAATTGTTGATTGTCAATGAATTAAACAATTGTAATGCAATTTTAGTCTAGTTAGGATTTTCTTAAATTATGTTTAAAATCAAGTGCTTGTTAAAATTAGTTTGACAAACTTGTTGCAATTTTTCTACTTAATTATTAGTTTTTAAGTGTTGAACTTAAAATTGAGCTTAAATATAGCAAAATCTTAAGTCCCATTTAAATTTAATTACTATTAAATTTATGTGTTTCAGATGAATCAACATGAACAACAACCCTTTATTGTTCATGGGCCAATCGATCCACATGTATTGACTTCACAGGAGACACATAAATTTAACTATATTTGGGTTGGACAACAGTTGCCAAATTTAAGACCTAGGCATGATACAGAGCTTCCCGCTAGAGTTGATTGGAGGATAGAAACTAAGCTTATAAATGCTGGATTTTACGGAGTGTATTTATTAGGTCATTTACAATATGATTGGCACTTGATAGAGGCTTTGATTGAGAGATGGCGTCCAGAGACCCACACTTTTCACTTACCTTTAGGGGAGATGACCATCACTTTAGAGGATATTGGTACGTTGTGTGATCTTCCTGTAGACGAATTGGGTGTGACTAGTTCAGAAACTAGTAGGAGAAAGGAGGAATGGGCTGAGATTGTTGAGGAGTTATTTGGGGTTACAATATCTCCCGCAGACATCAAAAAAGGTGGAATGGTGTCTATGAGATGGGTTCTAGATCACTTCCCTCTTTGAATCAACTTCCCAATAATGCATCCGAGTATATGATTGAGACATATACTCAAGCCTATATTTTTCTGTTATTGGGGTCATACATTATTGTGAATGTGTGCCCAAATTTTGTTTTTGTTTGATTCACGCGAGTTTGAAGACATCCGGTTTAATTTGAAAAACGGAGTCGCCACGCCATTTTGATTACCTCAAAACTTTGAAAAAAAGGTTTTATGGGTTCGGAGGTTAAGTTACCCCTTGGGAAGAACGTTTGGCGTTCACCCAAGGTGCCTTGCCGGAGCAAGTCTCCCATGATTTCATTAATCGTGCTTGCTTGCGTGCTTTCTTGTGTGCATGTGTTTGAAAATAAGGAGGGAATGTCCCAAGTCGTCTTCCGGACGTACAAACCATTTGTTGGTTGTCGCTCGGGATTTCTTGGAATTTATGTATTCGGGATTATGATCTCGTCCTCATCTTGTGACTTGTGATCATCGCATTTTTAACCTCGGGACCCTCGGGACTTGCGTGATCGAGAGAATGACTCTCTTTTTGGTCAAAGATGAGGTTCTTTAGAAAAGGAAGGTCCCTAGCCCATCAATCCTACGCTTTAAGACGGTCGAGCTCGTATAGATGCTTCATACTCTTTCTTAAGCGATAATTGGAGATATAGGGTTCAAGGTTGTCCCTTTCTAAAGAAATATGGAACCTTTAATGGAAGGAACGATGTAAAGATAGGATCTTTTACACCGGTCCTTTCCTAGGTTGCTAATGGGGGAATGGGGGAAATGTATGTAAAAATGACACTTTAATGAAAATATGACATTTTTGGGTTGCAAATGATGCACTTAGTTTAAAGAAATGATCTTTATTGCAAATGATGCATAAAGATTTGATTTTTATGCAAATGATGCATTTTTGAAGAAATTGGCATTCATTATGCAAATGATGCATAAAGATTGCATTTTGAAAAGCATATGATGCTAGTTTATGGTAAAGACATGGTTTTTAAAGCAAATGATGCTTGGAAAAGTGATTTTGGATGCAAATGATGCATTTTGATTGAAAAGAATTGATTTTTATATGCAAAGGATGCATGAAGATGACATTTTTATTTGAAAATGGGGGTTTTAGGTGCAAAGGATGCACCTTTATAGGAAAAGACTACATTTTTATGACAAATGATGTCTAATGCATGCAAAAGGGGAAGGGGAATATGAAGATATGCTCTTTAATCTACCAAGTCTCAAGCAATATAAAAGTAATGCAATGAGCAATTTATAAAGCAATTAGGATGCGAAGTTAGGGCGTGCGAGGTTACCAATGGCTTCCTTCTTCTTCGGGCGGAGCTAGGAGGAGAGGTTGGTCTTGGATCTTCAAGGAGGAGGGAGGGAGCTTCTTGGCCTTCTTCTTCACCTTCTTGGATCTTCAACAGCCTCTTGGGAGTATTTCTTCGTATTATGTGTGGTATTGTTGGAAATTGTTGTTTAGAAATGGGTAGAGGAGGGCTCTATTTATAGGCAGTCTGGATAAGGCTAATGAAGCCGTGCGGCTAAGGGCAGCAAGCTAATGCAGCCGTGCGGCATTATCCACAATGACTCAGCATTCTAGAACCATGCAAGGTGGCAAATTCTAGAACCTTCCCTCCTAATTAAGAAAAACGTGTTTCTTAATTAGGAAGGATTCCCTTCAGCCCTAAATTAATTAAAAACAGTTCCGGAATGTTTCCGGAACACTAGGAAGGTCTGGGGAATTACCGGAAAACTTACCGAAATTGCCGGGAAATTTAACCGGAAGGCATGAGCCAGATTTGGGTACTTACAGAAGCCCCTCGGCAACGTCACTTGCAAGGCGAGTGGGTTATCGATAGAAAAGGATCCGATCTGGCGAATGCCGAGACGGATTGGGAGACCAAGGTGGTCGAGTGGCTGAACCTCTTATGAAAGGCTACCTACGTATTCCGGAGGAATCAAGCCAGGCCGTAGTTCGGAATAGATCCGCTGGGGAATGGAGAAGAGAAACTGGTCTCTTGCTGGGGAAATAGAATGGAAAATGACCTAGGAGGTCAAGCAATTGATCCTACTAGGGATATGCTAGAAGTGACCAAGGTGTTCAGATAACAAAGTCTCTTATGAGAGACTACTTCATCACTGAGGAGTGACGGAGGAAAAAAAAAAGGGTGACCAAAGTGGTCGGATGGCTGGACCTTTTATAAAAGGCTACCTACGTATCCCGGAGGAATCAAGCCTTGATCGTAGTTCGAGCATCACTAGATAGGTAGGAACGATGTCTAGGATCCTCGAGGGTTTGACAATTAATGGAGGATGTCACCTGATTGACAATTAATGGAGGTTGTCACCTGACTGACAATTAATGGAGGTTGTCACCTGATTGACAATTAATGGAGGTTGTCACCTGATAAAACTGGAGCTTACGTCACTATCGAGAAGATAGAGGTAGCTAAAGTTGAGAGAAACTTAAGCGTACGTCACTATTCGGGATAGAGGTAGCTTAAGTTGAGAGAAACTTGAGCGTACGTCACTATTTGGGATAGAGGTAGCTTAAGTTAAGAGAAACTTGAGCGTACGTCACTATTCGGGATAGAGGTAGCTTAAGTTGAGAGAAACTTGAGCGTACGTCACTATTCGGGATAGAGGTAGCTTAAGTTGAGAGAAACTTGAGCGTACGTCACTATTCGGGATAGAGGTAGCTTAAGTTAAGAGAAACTTGAGCGTACGTCACTATTCGGGATAGAGGTAGCTTAAGTTGAGAGAAACTTGAGCGTACGTCACTATTCGGGATAGAGGTAGCTTAAGTTAAGAGAAACTTAGCATACGTCACTATTCGGGATAGAGGTAGCTTAAGTTTAGAGTTTTGACAATTCGGAGGTTGTCACCTAGAATTATCCCGTTATAACGGAATTAACGGAGGCGACTGAGGAGAAAGCTTAATTGCTTAAGAGATAAGGGATATCTTCTGAAAAAGATGTTATCTTGGTTAAAAGATAACGGAAATTGCATGCCCAAGTGGAAGGTCCAGGGGCAGGATTGTAATTTTCTGCTCAGAGCGAATGAGGCCGCCCGGCATGAGATGGAGAAAAAGGAGCCGTACGGCTAGAGACCTGTTTTTTCCAGATTATTTAAAATCAGATTTGAACGGGCCATTGGCATTGCATTGCCGCCCAAGAACGCAGAGAGAGAGAAGAGAGGAAGAGAATTTCAAAATTCTTTCAATCCCCTTGCTTCCCTTTTGATTTGAGATGGATCCGGAGGGCAATCCCATACCGAGGCAAGCAAGAAGAAACATCTCGGCGGCCGCTCGGAGGAGGAGAAAGGAGCTCGTGCGAACGGAAAGAAAGTATGACTTTCTTACGCCTCCGTCGGAGCTTTACCCGGGGAGAAGGGAGCATAAATCAACGAACCCGCGATCGGTTGGGGTAAGCATTCTTAATTTGCTCAATTCCGTCGATTTTGATTGAATTTTGAATGATTTAGGGCTTGACCCGAATTTAGGAATTTTCTAGGATTTTCCTAGGATTTTTGAATGATTTTGAGACATTGATGAATAACCTATGAGGCTAAGAATATGCAATGTGCAATTTGTTTGACAAAAATAATGGGAATGACCCACTTTTTTCTCGCAAATAAAGTAAGAATGAGAAAATTGTCTAAAGTGAGACGGAGTTCTTGCATGTGCTAGAACTAGGTCAAAATTTTGAGAAAACATGATTTTGGAAGATGAAAAGGATTCATGCATGCCATTTTTGAAAGAATAATGCTTTTGTGCAAAGAATTGTGAAAATTGTGATTTTGTGCTTTAGGAAAGTAATGGGACTTGACATGACGCGTTTCAAGTGATGAAAGACGCTTTTTTTGATGCAAATAATGCTAGAAAAACTTTTGTGAATGCTTTTCTTTTGAAAACATGTGCGCTTTTGTGAATATATGCATGTTTTTTTTTGAAAATGATGAAGGACTGACACACTTCTTCGTTGTTTGTGCTTGTCTACAGGAGAACAAGTCTAGAGGACCTTCTGAGATAGCAGTTAAGCTTTGGCAGAGGATGCCGGATTTTGAGAAGAATGGGGTGAACCCCAAGAATTTGGTGAGGGCTACCGGCCTGGGTTCGTTCGTCGAAGCTATCGGCAGGGGTGTTCACATCACCTCGAAGAGCAAGGGCTTGATCCAGGCCCTTTCGAGTTACAGTGGGACAAGACACATAGCTTTCACTGAGCCGGGAGAGCCGACGGTGACTCACCGCCGACTTCACAGCCTATTGCGGCCTACGGTTCACCGGAGGCCCGTGACTTGGAGAGACCACATTACCGCCTAGGAGTTCCGGGCTTTGGTCGGGTTTGAGCGATTCCCAAGGGGCCGGGATGGAGACGCGGAACGTCGAGGTGGCGATTCGGACTTGCATGCGAGAACTTTCTTGCTAATGATGTGGCCCTTGCCAATTTGGCTAGAGCCTTTGTATGGTTGATGCTATCAGTCACTATCTTCGCTA
Source organism: Adenophora triphylla var. japonica (assembly GCA_022495995.1). Classification (NCBI taxonomy): domain Eukaryota; kingdom Viridiplantae; phylum Streptophyta; class Magnoliopsida; order Asterales; family Campanulaceae; genus Adenophora; species Adenophora triphylla. The sequence goes on from JAFEMH010003858.1 coordinate 222,946, forward strand.
ATTATGGGAAGCTAGCTATGACTTGCCTCCTCGACTCTTTGGAGGATGTGGATGGGATAGGGACGGTCTCTTGGGGAGAGGCCGGATTGGCGGAGTTGTACTTCTCGTTGGACATGTACAGTCGGAACAAAGCTGCTTCCATGGATCGCTTCTCATTTGCCCTTGAGGTAGTCTCCTTTCTTTTCTCTTTTCTCTTTTACGTCTTGAGACTTTTATGAGAGAGAGAATGACCTTTTTGATGCATTGAATATGCGGGCTGGTTTTGCGAGGTGATCGGGTTCTTCCCTTGGAACCGGCGGAGTGATGTCACCATCTTCCCTGCTATGGTTATTTGGAGGGGAGATGCGAGGATAAATTCACGGGAAGACCCGGATCACCTTCGACTACAAAATGGTGAGGCCGATCGTCAATAAGGACGGGCACGACGGAGTGTACTTCTACCCTTGGGGCAGGTATCCGGAGATCTTCTTTGGGAGATGCCATTGAGGCGACTAGGCGAAGGAGGTGGCTCACCTGGGGCCGACATGTGATGTCATTTACTTGGGACCGTTTCTCGAGCGGCATGGCCATGTCCCTCCATTGGACGCCATTACTCCTCGGGATCCTCCAGGCACGGATGCTACGGCCCGAAGGATTGGCCGAGAGGATGAGATTGCAGTACCGAGCGGCGTGGGCTGCAGAGGAGTACTTTGACATGGACACCCCTACGCCTTTGTAGAGCGGCGCTGAGGACGCCACGAAGCTAGTGAAGGCTGGCGGTCACTCGGGGATATGGGGAGGATGAGCCCTGCGACCCGCCGATCCCTCCTGCGCATCTGTCCTACGTGGTCCATGGAGTACCGAGGAGGATGAGGATACCTGTCCCCGATGCTAGGGAGCCCCAGTACACCTTGCCGCTGGCAAAGACCGTAAGTATACTTTTAGGGTCCTTCCCTTTTCAGCTTTCATATTTTTCTGCTTTTTGCAATTTTCTGAGATTTTCTGAGATTTTTCTCTTCTTTTTTTTTCTCAGGTTCCAGCTCGCACCTATGACAGATTAGTCAGGCAGAATAGGGGCTGGAAGGACATGTGCCGGTCCCTTCTGAGGAAGCTGGCCTGCGCTTCGAAGGCAGCAGCGGACGCACAGGAGCCCGGGCGCAAGAGACGGCACGTCGGGGGCACAACGTCTACCTCATCGGCCTCAGAGTACTCTTCCAGTGCCATGCCTCGGGGGCGGGGACCCAACGCTGACATTCAGGCGGTGGTGAGTATGGGCACGATAATGTCCATTTGTCTCGACGTGAGCGACCAGGAGGACCTGATGAGGGAGGCTAGCATCTACGAGCTGAGTAGCGATGAGGAGGAAGAAGAGTCGGAGGCCTAGGAGGTCTCTAGAGTAGATTTGGAACAAAAACAAACAATGAACAATTTTTATGCACACTTTGTTTATTTTTTGCTTTATTTGGGCGCCGATGGGGCGAAGACATTGTATTTATGTTTTATTTGCTTTTCTAATTCATGCTTTTTCAATTTGCATATTATCTGAGCCTTGGGGCGACTTTTTTGCTTGGAATTGGGGAAATGGCGGGCCAAAATGATTTATAATGGTATATAAATGCTTGAATGGCTTGGACATGTTTTTGTACGGAGTTTTGGTTGAAAAAGTGGGGTGAAAACTCCCTTGGGCAGCAACTTTGGTTCTTTGCAGAATTTTTTCTGCAGAGGGCTAATGTAGCCGTGCGGATAGGTCTCTGGGCAAATGAAGCCGTGCGGCTCACGGTTACATACGGAAGCGGATTTATTTTCTTAATAAAAGCAAGGCTTGGCCATTTCATTTCATTTTCAACATAGACTTGTCCCAATTGTTCCCGAGCACATTTTGGACCTAAAAGCACCATCTTTGATCATTTTGCGATGGAGAAGCCCGTCGGATTGCAAAGGGAAGCGAGACCGTTTTACGTCCGATCTTCAATCTTGGGTGAGACACAACTTCCAATCTCATAGGGGATTGCTTGATTCTTCCTTCAAGATCAAGTCTTTATGGCATTTGAGGATCTCCCGCCCGATTGGGACCTTTTGAGAGCCGCGGCAAAGTTACAGGACGTCGGAGACATGTTTCTTGCTTTTCTTACAACGAGATTGTCCCGACGCATGAAGACTTCCGAGCCTTGATTGGGGTCCCGAGATTGAGGCTATATCTATTCCGCTGATCGGAGACGTGCCGGTGACGGTAAAGCTTGCATCTTTTGCAGATTCCTTTGGGAGAGGCCGAGAGGATGATGATAGCCGGATAGGATTGACCTTTACGATATCCCGGGCGGAGTTTGGGTCTCCGAGATATGGCTGCGACCACGGTGGCTATGGATGCTTTCATTCTTTGCGTATTCTACGCTCACATTCCTTCTTTGAGTCCGTGGGGATCTGTCATAGTGGTCTCTTGGACATGGTTAGAGGCTATGCAAGGTGGGAAGGATATTGTCCCGCTGGTTTTGGGAGAGACACTTCATGGGATTGACAGATGGCTCGGGAGACCATTTCATGAGATCCAGGAGTCCCATTGTGTTAACCTTATGGGCTGCGGGAGAGGCTCGGGGCTTTGCCGGGGCTTTGCCGACTCGGTGCCCTTGGGTGATTTCTCGGAGAGGTGCACCGAGGAAACGAGGACCGGGGTAGCGGGAGGCGACGATGGCTAGGCTATCCACTTCGGACATCCATTGGTGGATACCTCATTGGAGGTTGCGGACCAGAGGATATTTCGGGAGTCCTATCTTTGTGAGGGTTCCGAGTTACTGCTGGTCATCCTTCTACATACCCTGCTTAGTATCCAAGCGGTTTGGGGCTTTACGGGAGCCATTGAGTGATTGGGAGGACATCCGGACCATGGAGGTGGTGTCATTGGACATGAGGGATCCGGCCCGGCTTCTCTTTCTTCTCGAGGGCTTGGACATATCTTTGCTTTCCCACCCGGGGCTATCTTCGGGAGCGGGAAGAGAACCATCTTGACCACTATCTACTTGGATTGGTACGAGAGGGAGATGGGAGCGACTCGGGTCATCTTGGAGGAGAGACGTCGAGCTTTATTGGGAGGCGGCTGCGACTCGAGTAGGACTTTGAGGGAGGCGAGGCTAAGGCGAGTCGCCATAACCGGTCGGAGTGACTTGGTCGGGGATATGGAGGCTCGGTACAAGAGGTTGTCCGAGGTCGCTCCTTTGGCCCGGAGTCTCGAGAGGGAGGAGGTGCGGACTCGTGCTCGGATAGAGAGAGCACTTATTGACACGGGTTTGGTAGAGGCTCCGGTGAGGATACCGGAGGTCGGGATGAGGGATACCGACATCATAGATAAAGAGGAAGAAGACTCGACGGGGCCGAGGAAAAGGAAAGAAGACCAAAGAAGACTCGGCGAATGACGGCGACGAGATCTTTTCTTAGGATTCCCTTATTGCCATTTTGCAAACACATTAGTTTATTTAGGCATTTTATTGTATTTTAGATCTTTGTAGCGAGGTTAGCGAGTTAAGAGGTAGGCAGGTGCTTGAACTCATCAAGAAGTTTTTAACTTGTAATGAACAAGAAATATTATCTTAGAAATTAATCAAGACACATTTCATGGAAATTCAAATGTCTTTTTTATTGTTTAGGACATATTTCATGGAAACTTAATCGTCCTTTTTATTGTTTAGACCGAACCATATATGGCTGCCTACGTTCCCCTTTTACAAGAAAGACTAAGGGGCTCAGGTCTTCGTAGTTCATTACGGTGAACTAATTTTTCATGTGCGGCCACATTTTTGCCTAGACCGCCCTTTTTGGGGTTTCGGCCCTAATTTGGGCATTACTCTTTTTGCACTAAGATTTTTTTTTTTTTTTTTTTTTTTTTATATGTGCAACCCTGTCTTTTGCCTAGACCGCCCTTTTTGGGGTTTTCGGCCTAGTGGGTATTACTCTTTTGCACCCTTTTTTTTTTATTATTATTATTTTTTTCTTTTAGACATAGTATCTTTTGAGCTTATCACCGTTGGCGGGTGGACAAAGGGATTGCCGTCCAGTGTCGCAAGCTTCATGGCTCCTCCCGATAGTATCTTACGCACCACATAAGGGCCGATCCAAACGGGTTCCCACTTTCCCGGGAGGGTTGTCTGCGGTAGGGGGCTTCACTTTCAATACTAAGTCACCCTTTTTGATGTCTACGGCCTTGACCTTTTTATCAAATGCTCGGCCATTCGCCTCTGGTAGGCTCGGGTGTGTTCCATGGCTTTTAGCCTTCTCTCGTCAAGCGGGGCTAACTCATCATGCCATTGCGCAACCATTCTACTTCATTGACACCGTTTTCGGGAGGACCCTTAATGACGGGATTTCCAACTCCACCGGTAACACTTGCTTCCATCCCGTAGGTTAAGGCAAAAGGAGTTTCTCCCGTAGCCGTTACGACAGACGTTACGTAGCCCCAAAGTGCCAAGTGCGGCTTTTCGGGCCAATCATGACCACGGGTGGCCATCTTCCTGATGATCCGTTCGAGCGTCTTATTAGCGGCTTCCACGGCTCCATTAGTCCGAGGTGCATGTACGGAGACGACTTGTGGCGAGTGATTCTCGAATTCTCGACAAAGAACCTATCGCAGTCCCCTTCAAAGTGCGACCCATTATCGGAAATGATCTCGTTGGGCACCCCATATCTGCACATTATGTTTTCTTTGATGAATTGGGCCACTTTTCTGGAAGTGAGGACCTTGTAAGACTTGGCCTCTACCCACTTGGTAAAGTAGTCGATGGCTACTAGCACAAATTCATGCCCATTGCTTCTAGGCTATTTTCCCTATCACGTCAATACCCCAAGTTGCAAACGGCCAAGGAGTCGTCATGCAATACAGTCATGAGGCGGGAGATGGTTGAGGTTGGTAAACCGCTGGCACTTGTCGCATGCTCGGACGTGCTTGGACACGTCTGCTTCCATGGAAATCCAAAAGAGTAACCCATTCCGAGGATCACTTGCATCAGGGCTCTGGCGTTCATATGAGGACCGCAGGGACCATTGTGGACTTCAGTCATCAACTCTTTGGCTTTTTCTTGAGTGACGCACAAGAGGAGTGGTCCTTGGTATCGCTTCTTATACAGGTTGCCTCCTAGAATGACATAATGGGAGGCCAACCTTTCGAGCTTGCAAGCTCTTGGCTCGACTCCTTCTTTCGGTCTACCTTCTTTGTCTCTCGAAAGCCGACTTTCCATCTTTGAGGAACCGGTAAATTTGACTGCACTGTGGTTCCTTTATAGGCTCGGGTCCTGTGTCTACTTCACAAATGAAGGTCGGGGCTTCTCTTCTACCCACTCGGAAGGGTTTTATGGCTTTTCCTCGGGGATCTCTACCAATGAGGCTAGAGTAGCTAATGCATCTCGCGAACTGTTCTTTTCCCTTGGCAAGTAGTGGAAGGTCACTTCTCCGAACCGTCCGGTCAACTCCTCCATATGGGCATGATACCGCCGCAGGTTAGGGTCCACAGCCTTCCATTTGTTGGAAACCCGGTTGATGATCGTGGCCGAGTCTCCATAAACTTCGAGCTCCTCGACATTCCTTTCTAAGGCGCCTTCCAAACCAAAGAATGCAAAGCTTCATACTCGGCAACATTGTTCATGGCAGGAAGTTCAACTTGAGGGCTAGGGTGTATGCTCATCCTTCGGATCGACCAGCAGCATCCCGATACCGTTTTCTCTTTTGTTAGCGGCTCCGTCAAAGAATAATCGCCATCGGTTTTCGTGTTCGACCGCAAAGATCCCTTCATCTCGGGAATTGGGGTTCGTGCCCTCTCGTCTTCATTATCGGGAAAGTTTGCTGTGTGGTCTCGACAATGCTTGACCCTCGATAGCCTTTCTGGTCACATAGTTGATGTCGTACTCGCTAAGAAGAAGGACCACTTTGCTAGACGCATCGAGAGGGAAGGCTTATCAAAGATGTACTTGATGGGTCCATTTTTGAGACCAAATTCACAGGTGGGCTTCGCATATAATGCTTCAACTTGCCGACTACCTGCATCAGCCTCCCGCACAGTCTTTTCACATGCCGAGTAATTGAGCTCACTTCCCCGCAGCCTTTCGCCGACAAAGTAAATGGCGTTCTCTATCCGAGAGTCTTTCTTTTCCCGAGCAAGCATAGCCCCAACCGCCATGTCGGGGACAAAGTGAGATGTGAGCAAGAGGTTTCGTCTCGTGTGGGGGCATAGCATCGAGGGTGTACCAAGTATGCCTTGATCCGGTCAAAAGCATCCCGGCATTCTTCGGTCCATTCTCGTATCTACGTTCTTCTTCATGAGCTTGAAGATGGGCTCGCACATAGTGGTCAACCGATTGAAGAAACGGCCGATGTACCGCAGCTTTTCCCATAAAGCTCTTGACTTCGTCCGGGTCCGAGGTGGCCTCATATCCATAATGGCTTTGATCTTTTGGGGGTCGCTTCGATACCTCGCTCCGTGACCATATACCCAAGCACTTTTCCCCTTGTCACTCCGAAGGTGCATTTAGCAGGGTTTAGTCTCATGGAATGTTGTCTCGCCTCTCAAAGAACTTCCGCAGTCAACAAAGTGCCGCCCGTCCTCGCCTTTGGAGTGGATTATCATGTCGTCTACGTAGACCTCAATCTCCTTGTGGATCATGTCATGAAAAAGCGCGGCCGCCGCCTTCGTAAGTAGCCCCGGCGTTCTTAAGCCCAAATGGCATCACCGTATAACAGCAAGTTCCCACGGCGTGGTGAAGGCCGTCTTTTCTTGGTCTTCCTCGGCCATCTTGATCTGGTTGTATCCCGCAAAGCCATCAACAAAGGATTTGACTTCGTAGTTGGCAAGTGGAGTCCACCAGGATGTCTATGTTTGGCAAAGGGTAATCGTCCTTGGGCCGGCCTTGTTCGTATCTCTAAATCCACACAAAGCAGCCGCACCTTCCCATTGGCCTTGGTGACGGTCACAATATTGGACAACCATGTCGGATATTCAATGACTCGATGAATCCTACCCGCAGAGCTTCTCAATTTCTTCTTTGACCTCGTAGAGACCATTCTCGCTTGATCTTTCTCGCTCGCTTTACCGGTTTAGCATCCGGGCGCTAGAGGGATTCTCGTGCTCTACTATCGAACCGTCTAGCCCCGCATATCCCCGTATGACCATGCAAACACGTCGACGTATTCCCCGAGCAGATCGATCAATCTGTCCCGTTCAACCCCGGAAGAAGTTTCCGATCTCGTGTCTCTTTAGGTTCCTCGACAAGCACCCAAGTTCACACTTGTCAAAACCTCCTCGGCAGCTGGGGCCCGGTTTTCCTCTTTTTCGAAACCTCGCTTAAAGATTTCTTTAATGTATTGTTCATTTAGTGTGTTTGCATCTTGTTCAAATGATTCATTATTAACTGTTGTTAAGTTTTGAGTTACTTTATCATTTGTTAAGTTGGCACAAGAGGATACTCGTAAAGATCTCGTCATTTCATTCAAAATAAGGGGAAAGATGACATCGATTACATTTTGATAGTCCTCAGCGTGAGGCCTTCGGATGACTCGTAGGACTGAATTCAAAGATTCCCGACTCAACAGATGGACAACAGGTGTTTGACACGACCGGGTTGAGAAGGACGGGTACCAATCCAAGCTCCTCTATCATTTGTCAGTTCGGCGCTATCGGTCCCGAGAACGTCTCCCAATTCTTCAACGGCATTTCGTCTTAGTTACCAAAGTGCGGGGATCAAAAGGATTTTCACCATGTCTCCAATTACGGCAACTATCTCATCATCTCGAGCCGAAGTCGATCAAATCTGGGATCTGTGCTTCTTCATCAAACAACCGTAGCAAGCCCCACTCACCGTCTTCACTATTGGCCTTCTATCTCGTCGATCTTCGGAAGAGCTAACTCGAAAGCCGAGAAGTCCATTACCCCGGATGCCGATTCTTTCGACGCCGCTCTCGAGTTTCCTTTGAAGACATACTCGCTCTGAACGGTAGTGGTAGCCCTGTGAATGTCCGGCAAGTCAAGGAACATTCTTCGAACAGATTGGCCGGCTTTCCCCTCATTTTCTCAAGATTCTCCGTAAGGGTTTTCTCGCAAGGAGATCTAGTGATCACTTTTATCGTACCGTGTCTCGCCTTTTGTAAAATAATGGGTCGTGATAAACCGTAGGGATGAAGCCGGACCCCTTTATCTTTTCTGCCATTTGGTTTGTACCCCAAGCCATATCTGGTATTCTGTTCCTTTACATCGATGATGGTATTGCAACCCTGAAGTCTTCCACCCAATCCAAGTCCCGGAAGATAACCCATTTTTCTCATCATTCTCATGGCAGGAGGGATTTGATCGGAAGTAGTAGTGAGGTCAGTGCTACACACTTGTGCTTTGGAAGAAGCTACAGAGAATCCTGTCAATGCCAACCCTTCGTCATCATGTTTGATTTCCAATATCGGGATGTCTCCAAGGCCGGGTTCCTTCTACCGTGACACTGTCTCCATAAATGGTGGTGATAGTACCATCATTTGACTGAAATTTGACGCACTGGTGCAAAGTAGAGGCTACCCCATTTATCTGATGGATCCAGGGCCGTCCCAGTAGAGCGGTAAATGAAATCGGAATATCAATCACTTGAAAATCAACGTCCATGACCTTTTTTCCGAATCACAGCTTGAGAGTAGCAATCCCCAAAACTGACCGTGCAGTGGAGTCATAGGCCTTAATAGTCTGACTAGAAGGCTTCAAATCTGTTGGTTTTAGGCCCAATAAGTCCATCATCTTGGCTGGCAAGACATTCATTGCAGACCCTCCATCGACTAATACCCGTGGCAATCGACGCTCTTCTAACTGGACTGTGATGTAAAGAGGTTCGTTATGACTAGCCCCATACTTTGGTGTGTCCAAGTCGCCGAAGGTAATGATGTTTCCGTAGTGGATATTTCCAATCATTTGGACGACCTTATCCGGGGTGACATCTATGGGCACCATGGTCTTGGCCAAACTTTCTTCTAGCTACAACTTATGAGGGTATGAAGAGGTTAACAGGACCACAAGGAGATATTGGCTTGGGTACACTTCAGCCGAGTCAACACCGGATCCTCTCTCGTCGTAGTCCGGCTTTTCTACTTCCGACTTATAAGGCCTCTTATCTCGTCTTTGGCTCCGAAACGACATTCTTTTTGTCACCCTTAGGCCGCTCAATACTCATCCGTCCGCATCGAGTCATCACATAGACATTAGATTTTCCCGAGTCATTATTCCTACCGGAGGATTCTCGTTAGCTCTTTCAAAGTCGAGGCGGGCTCTGCCGGCGTATGGCCAATTCTGCCGATTAATCTGATTAATGGCACCACCGGAGGCGTAGGCCGCTTTGAATCTCGATCCCAAGTTAACGGCTTTCGACCTTTTCAAGGTTCCCGACTCTCCGATTGGCTTAGCAGCTGGCTGGTTTCAGCTTTACCTTCTCCGTTTAAAGCCTTCACAGCCTCATTCAAACTTTTCAAGGTCAACATGCAACAGGAGTTATCACCTTCGTGGTTTGGAGCCCGGCAACCGGCTTTCTCATCCGGTCCAACAATTTTTTCAACAGAGCGGGATCACATTCCTCATCACTTTCAAGCATATCCCTTCTTTCCCTAGTGGGTCACCTTTGACGGCATCTTTGACATTGGCTAAACATTTTCTCGAAGTGAGAAATTCCATCATCAATAAGGATTTCGCGGGGTCAAACCTCATGGCGGGTTTCGTTCTTCACCGTCGGGAAGGTTTTCCGGGCTTTTGGCTTCGGGCTAACCACTCTTCTACTGTTCCTTCCGGCACTTCGATCGTGTCTTCATCGGCATCACCGTAGTAACTCTCGCGGGAACTTTCGTCGTGACTCGATGACCAATGAGGGCAAAAGCAGTCGGGATACTTGACGCCATATAAGAGGTATCTTGGACTCCTCCTTTGACTTGGGAATTACCAAGAAAACATCATTGTCGTCACAGGACATAAAGTGGGACTCGGGTCGCCTCGAGACTTAAGACTCTTTCCAGGGCATCCATACACTCTTCTTCGGACAAGGTCTCGTGAGTGATTACTAACACCGTAACAGAGTCTACTCTTCCCGATGAGAGTTTGGCTTCCGCAATGCTTACATTTTCCAGATCGGTGGGTGGAGCCCATTTTCCTCTTTCAGCCTAGGGCTTCAATTAAATCCCTCCATTCACCGACCAAGTCTTTGTAAGGAGTATTGAACTCTAGGATGTAGGACTCATATACCGCTTCATCTAAGCTAGCATCTTTTCCTTTTCCGAGCCTTCACACAGGCCGCAAATACACTTTGAAGTGATTTCATCTCCTATTCCGGTCGGTGGTTTCCTACCTCATCCCGCCCTTTCGGGGTTTCACTTCGCCGACTCCAAGTCCATTCCTTCTACGGAACCTGTCATCATCACCGTAAATCCATCCATTCCTATTCTCGTTCCCGACCGATTCTTCACTACCACCGTCCGAGAGATAGGCAAATTCACAGTGCGCGTTGATGAAATTAGAGAGGTCGCAGGTACCGTGATTCCAAAGTAAAGGGATTTGGGTTAGGCCGAAAGGAGGTAAAGAGTCCCACGGGGTGATGCAAAGGTGCGAGGGTGTCGGGACCCCGACGGCTCGGGATGTTTGGGAAGCCCGAAAAGGGACAGTCTTTGGCAAAGGATTAGGAGGGGATGGGCTATAGGCTAGCTTCGCTTCCCTAGTCATCTCGGTTACCCAAACCAAGGCCGTTCTCGTCGAATCGGACATTCGACTCTCTCGGATCGACCAAATTAAGGATTCTCGCGAACCGCCCGAGAATTCCCGCGCTAACAAGTCACCGACCCGGTGTTCTCACCCACTTCTTTCTCGCGCGGAAAGGGATAGGAAAGGTTTAGACTCGGGTAGGTGTTTAGTCAAGGCTCTGTGCAATATGCAAATTAGAATCTTCTAGTTTACTTAAAAATTGTCTTTTATTAATATCTATTTGGTTGGAAAAGGGGATTTGCCCTTCTTTTTAGTAACTACTCTAGATCCCGGATCGCGGATTCCGTCACTACGTCTATAAGCCCCTCGTATTCCACCCGTATTTCGACCTCCCAGGTGGGATGCCCTGGGCGAGGGTCCTATAGGGCACGCGGATCCCACCGACCGAGAGTAAAGAACGCTCCTAACGGGTCTAGCGGGTCATAGGAACTTTCAACGCACGAGCGATGTGGATTATAGTCAAGGCAATACCGGAAAGTCTCGTCTTTCGCCTTGATAGGATTTTTGCGTAATTTCGCTGAGCGAATGACGTTGACTTTCGGTAATGTCCGAGAAGATAATAGGCATGGGTCTGGGCGGCAAAAGCCGGATGACACAAAGTTGTCACATTGAACTTCGTTGCATACGCCGGCGTGAGTTAGAATCGAAGTCAATGCCGGGTCAAGATCTTGCCAATTTTTCCTTGTCGGAATTTTAGCGTAACTTCGCTTGAGCGAAAGATCTTTTGATTTGTTGGCAAAGACTCCTGGCCTTGACTCTTACGCATTTCCGTGCATGTCAAGGTCAATAGTCAATGTCGGAGTTGAGATCTCGCCAATTTTTCCTTGTTGGAATTCTTGGCGTAGTTCTTCTTCCGTTATGAACTAAGGCTTGACCTTTACGAGGGTATGCAATCGGGCTATATGACACGGACTAGACCAAAAACCAACCAAAAGTCACGATTTTTTGAAACGTGTGACACGGATCGTGCATTGGTCGACACCGGCCGCCATGGGAGGTTGGGATGATTCCGTGCGCGCCCGGAGCATCGTAAGGTCTGTCCGTGATCGCACTCGAAATCACCCTCGGGTTTGAAGGACGTGCGTGCAAAAGTGTACAGATATATCAAAGGCCAGAGTGTGCGGCTTCCTAAAATGTTCCTTTTTGAGTTAAAACAGAGATTTTCGTAAATGTGTTTTAAAGGAATCCTTTTCGGGACGGGGAAAATGCAACACGTAAGCACGTAAATTTTTCCGGGAGCCCTGCTAGTCATGGAGCCGAGTAGCTCCAAGCCGCTAGGACTCGCCAGATTAACCATGATTTTTCCCGGTGGAATTGCCACCGAGGTCGCCCGGCCGTAATCCAATGAGGATTGAGCCGTACGACCGCATGGATCAATTTTCCAGGTTCCACTCCTTTTGCTATTTTTCTGTTGTTTCCCGTTCAAAGTATGCACAAATTCCAAGATGCAAATGATGCAATGCATGGTAAAGAAAGCAAGCATGATTAATGAAATCGGCGATGGAGTCTAACCCGCTCAAAGGGAAAAGCTTTCTTTTATTTTTTTCAAATTTTTTTTTTTTCGAAAAGGGATACTGGTACGTGGATTGTTAAACCACCGGTTATCCCAACTCCCACGTCGTGAGTGTACAGAAGGGTAAGTGATTTCCACCTATATACCGAGTATCGATTTTTTTGTTTTGAAAATAAAAGCTTTTCTCCTTTGGGATATCCCCAGCGGAGTCGCCAAACTGTGAATGTGTGCCCAAATTTTTTGTTTTTGTTGGATTCACGCGAGTTTGAAGACATCCGGTTTAATTTGAAAAACGGAGTCGCCACGCCATTTTGATTACCTCAAAACTTTGTAAAAAGGTTTTATGGGTTCGGAGGTTAAGTTACCCTCGGGAAGAACGTTTGGCGTTCACCCAAGGTGCCTTGCCGGAGCAAGTCTCCCATGATTTCATTAATCGTGCTTGCTTGCGTGCTTTCTTGTGTGCATGTGTTTGAAAATAAGGAGGAATGTCCCAAGTCGTCTCTCCGGACGTACAAACCATTTGTTGGTTGTCGCCGGGATTTCTTGGAATTTATGTATTCGGGATTATGATCCCGTCCTCATCTTGTGACTTGTGATCATCGCATTTTTAACCTCGGGACCCTCGGGACTTGCGTGATCGAGAGAATGACTCTCTTTTTGGTCAAAGATGAGGTTCTTTAGAAAAGGAAGGTCCCTAGCCCATCAATCCTACGCTTTAAGACTTTCGCCGAGCTCGTATAGATGCTTCATACTCTTTCTTAAGCGATAATTGGAGATATAGGGTTCAAGGTTGTCCCTTTCTAAAGAAATATGGAACCTTTAATGGAAGGAACGATGTAAAGATAGGATCTTTTACACCGGTCCGTTCCTAGGTTGCTAATGGGGGAATGGGGGAAATGTATGTAAAAATGACACTTTAATGAAAAGATGACATTTTTGGGTTGCAAATGATGCACTTAGTTTAAAGAAATGATCTTTATTGCAAATGATGCATAAAGATTTGATTTTTATGCAAATGATGCATTTTTGAAGAAATTGGCATTCATTATGCAAATGATGCATAAAGATTGCATTTTGAAAAGCATATGATGCTAGTTTATGGTAAAGACATGGTTTTTAAAGCAAATGATGCTTGGAAAAGTGATTTTGAATGCAAATGATGCATTTTGATTGAAAAGATTTGATTTTTATATGCAAAGGATGCATGAAGATGACATTTTTATTTGAAAATGGGGGTTTTAGGTGCAAAGGATGCACCTTTATAGGAAAAGACTACATTTTTATGACAAATGATGTCTAATGCATGCAAAAGGGGAAGGGGAATATGAAGATATGCTCTTTAATCTACCAAGTCTCAAGCAATATAAAAGTAATGCAATGAGAAATTTATAAAGCAATTAGGATGCGGTTAGGGCGTGCGAGGTTACCAATGGCTTCCTTCTTCTTCGGCGGAGCTAGGAGGAGAGGTTGGTCTTGGATCTTCAAGGAGGAGGGAGGGAGCTTCTTGGCCTTCTTCTTCACCTTCTTGGATCTTCAACAGCCTCTTGGGAGTATTTCTTCGTATTATGTGTGGTATTGTTGGAAATTGTTGTTTAGAAATGGGTAGAGGAGGGCTCTATTTATAGGCAACTGATAAGGCTAATGAAGCCGTGCGGCTAAGGGCAGCAAGCTAATGCAGCCGTGCGGCATTATCCACAATGACTCAGCATTCTAGAACCATGTAAGGTGGCAAATTCTAGAACCTTCCCTCCTAATTAAGAAAAACGTGTTTCTTAATTAGGAAGGATTCCCTTCAGCCCTAAATTAATTAAAAACAGTTCCGGAATGTTTCCGGAACACTAGGAAGGTCCGGGGAATTACCGGAAAACTTACCGAAATTGCCGGGAAATTTAACCGGAAGGCATGAGCCAGATTTGGGTACTTACAATTATGCCCGACTCGTCTGATAACCTAGTGAAGTTGATGTACCTCTCACTGCTTAGGAAAATAAATAATATTGGTGAGTACAGTTGGGGTAGTGCAGTTGTTGGCCTTCTCAGTATAGGGAGATGTGTGTAGCATCTCAAAGACGATTCGAAAGGGTGTGGTGGCTTCTTGACCATTGTACATGTATGTCAATTATATTTGATTACATTATGCTAGTGGACTTAATCTGTTTTGTACGTAATGATAATTTTTTTTATAGCTTTGGGCATGGAAGAGGTTGTTGTGTACACAACCTAGGAGACATGGAGGTGACACACTTCATGGAACATTACCAAAGGTTGCAGTATATTTCAATTACTTACTTCATTTTGTAAATGATCTGTTTTGTATTTTATCACTTTTTTACTCATTATTTTTTATGTCAATTGTTTCATATATAGGTGGAAGGGTCCCTTGTCGTATACTTCTGTGACCGTCCATAACCTACAAGGCTATCGAGACCAATTGTCATATATGAACGAGGATCAGGTTGTGTGGCAGCCATACCCCAAAGATCACCCTCATTCTCGCTATCATCGCAGAGGACTACCGCAATCATCATATCCATCGTCACGATCTTAATTTAGAAGCAACCCAATATTTTCTTCATAATCTAAATCATTATCATCATCATTATACAATTCCTCACCCTCACCCCTCCCTTTTCCTCTCTCTCTTCCTCTTCCTCTTCCTCTTCCTCCAGTTTCGATAGTGTCAGACAGGGACGCAAGGTTTACGTCAAAATTCTGGAAGAGTTTACAACAAGCATTGGGGACGGAGTTGACAATGAGTACATCTTTTCATCCACAGACGAGATGGGCAATGAAAGGACAATTCAAACTTTGGAAGACATGCTAAGGGCTACGTCGTTGAATTGGCAAGGCACTGGGACGAACACTTATCTCTAGTGGAGTTCGCATACAACAATAGTTTTCATGCGAGTATTGGAATGGCTCCATACGAGGCACTTTACGGGCGAAAGCGTAGATCGCCTACTTGTCGGGATGAAGTAGGTGAACGGAAATTGGATCGGACCCGTAACTAGTCCAAGTAATCATGCGGACAAGGTACAATACGTATTCGCAAATGGTTGTTAACGCGCAAAGTAGGCGTAAATCGTACGCAGTACAACCGACGACGTGACTTAGAATTTCTGCCGAGATCACAGGTGGTTTTCAAAATCTCACCAACCAAAGGTGTCATGAGATTTGGTATAAAAGGAAAGTTGAGTCCAAGGTACGTAGGACCGTTTGAAATTTTGGATAAGGTTGGGAAGGTGGAATATCGATTATCTTTACCACCTTTACTCGCTGGGGTGCACAATGTATTTCATGTATCAATGCTAAGAAAGTATATGGCTGATGCAAGTCACGTGAATTGAATACAAGCAGCTAAGGCTTCGAACGGACTTGAGTTACGACGAGAAACCGATTAAGATTGTGGATCGGAAGGACCAGAATCTGCGAAGACGAGTTATCCCGTACGTGAAGGTGCAATGGAGCAACCACACAAATCGTGAGGCGACATGGGAACTTGAAAGTGAAATGCGGGAAATGTATCCCGATCTCTTCGAAAATTAAGGTACGTTTAGTTTGGAGGACCAAACTCTTTTAAGGGGGTAAGAATGTAAAGACCCGAAAATTTTAAATGTTTTTAGTATTATTTTAATTAGAAAAAATAAATAAAATAATACTCCTTATTTAGTTGGACTTAGATTTAATTGAGTGGACCAAATCAATGATTTAATCAAGTGGGCTAAGTTGTGGGCTAATGAGGTTAAAGGGCCCAAGGAGGTTAAAGACTAGCTATAAATAATAAAACCTCCTCATTATTTTCCAAAATCCTTCATTAATCAAAGAAAAAAAAATTAAAAAATTTTAAAACCCTAGAGAGAGGGGGCGGCGGCCGAGCAACTAGGAGGGGGTGACAGCCGGATTTTTGGTCTTCTTTGGCCAATATTTCTGCACTATATTCAAGGTAATGTGATACCCTAAACCCTAGTTTTCGTTTCATTTAATTCTGAGTTATAATGAATTAGTTACGAATTTTTGAAACTCTAAAACTATTTTAAATTCTAGGTTGATCATTCTTAGATTTTTAATGGTTTAATCTTAAAGCCTAATGAATAAATTGAGGGTTTGAATAATGGAGAATTGAATGTTATAATGAAGTAATCATAACCCTAGTTCATCTTGATTTGGATTTAAATCTAACACAATTAATATGATTAAAAGTGTTTGATTAAGGAGTATGTGAATTAAATGATGTGTTTAATGTTTAGAAAATAAAAAGAAGAACAAAAACAATGTTTTTGAACCACATAGGGTTTTGGCCGAATGGCCTAGGTGTGTTTGGGTTGTGTTTTTTGTTTAAGTGTTAGGCTTTTGGTCTATTTTGAAAAACATAGTTAGTTTTCAAACTGAAAAAGGGACCAAACTGGAAGTTTAAAAAGCTGAATGGTTAACTTCTGATTTTTAGTTAAGATTAATTCACTGAACAGTTAACTAAGGGACTAAACTGAAAGGTCCAAAGTTTCTGAGGGACTGTTCTGTAAATTTTAAAAGTTGAGGGACTGTTTTGCAATTATTTAAAAGTTGAGGGACTGTTCTGTAATTACTTAAAAGTTGAGGGACTGTTTTGTAATTATTTAAAAGTTGAGGGACTGTTTTGCAATTATTTAAAATTTGAGGGACTGTTTGGCAATTATTTAAAAGTTGAGGGACTGTTTTGAAATTATTCAAAAGTTGAGGGACTATTTTGTAAAATTTTGAAAGTTAAGGGACTCTTTGTAAATTTTAGAAAGTTAAAGGACTTTGTTGAAATTATGAAAACTAAAGGGACTTGTCGGGAAATAAGATAATCTAAAGGAACCTTTTTGAAATTAAGGAGAAGTCCAAAGACTTTAAAGAAGTTATATCAAAAGGGAAAGAAGAAAAATAACACTTTAGTATTAAAAAGAATACTAAAAGACTTAGGTTCCAAGAATAGGGTTCGAAATAGGAAGTTTCTAAGATTAAGATTAAGAAATTGCTAAATTAGGAAAGTTCCTAAAAGCAGAAAGTTAGTTAACCAGTTAAGGTGAGTCTAAGAGTAACTCATAGGTTAACTAAGGAAAGGAAGTATAGGTGCATAAGAAGTAATAAAGATTACTTGTGCCTAATTAAGTTATGTTATTATGTGATTGTAGATTTCGCGTAAAGGCGTTGCTTAAGGAAGGAAAGCAAAGCTAAGGTAAGGAATTACGTTCCTAAACACTTTGTGTATCAATTTCGTTGGAAATTCCATCGAGTCTTTTCAAAACATGAATGCTATCTGTGGCTGATAGTACTTTTCTAAAATACTCTTGCGAAATGTATCGTCATTTGAAATTCTTTATTCTATGATATGATCTTGTTCATGGAATATCTCAAGTATTGAAAATTGCTATGTGTGTTCACGTACCTATGAATGCACTATATATTATGACTTGTGTGAAAATGATGACATGCTAGTCAAGTATTATTAGATAACATGAAATGTATGCATGTTACCTGTGAATGGATTATGACTTGCTGTGAAATGATGCATGTTAGTCAAGCTCTTACACTATGCTTAATGTAAAGTAAGTGTAAGGAAAAATGCGACATCAATGGGTCGTGAGAGGTGATCCATATTGGGAGTACTCAATGTAGGTATATCCTATGGAATTGAAATCTGGAAGTGATAAAAATGTTGGGAGTACTCAATGTAGGGTATATCCTATGGAATTGACATAAGTGATGAAAGTATAACTAAATGTGTAGTTGCCCACACTTTCCTCGCTTACTATATATATATACTCCTCCGTCCTGCAACATAATTCACAAACACGTGCCAGACCGATTTTAAGGAGGGAGTATTATATTGAAAGTGTTTGCTGAACTCTTGAAATAAAATAGGAGAGAGAATGGAGTGGAGAGAATAAGCAATTATAATATGGTGTTCTTCAAAGTATTAAAATAAACGGATGGGTAGGAGAGAGAATGAGCGGAGGGAATAGTAGAGCATTCCTTTCCATTTTAGGTAAGTTTTAAATGTGTGAAGTAAGTTTCGGAACGCCCAAAAGGAAAAGTAGGGAGATTGTTCCGGGGATCTGGTGTAGTACATGTTTGATTTTAACCTATCCTTGAATATACTTCTTCGGATCCGTTCATTCCGCTTGTCTCTTCATCGAAACCGAAGGGACCACGTATGAACTTACCGGGCATTGTTCGCTCATTCCTTCATTTCTTTTTCCCCGTGATCGGAATAGAGAAGAAGGAGAACCGTCACTGTGAAGAGGCTAAACATTTAAGTAGAATAAA